>ML805069.1:92046-108191 GCA_009831015.1 Picea engelmannii | reverse complement strand
TTATATATATATATATATATATATATATATATATATATATATATATATATATATATATATATCAAATTCATGATTCCTATACTATATTTTAGATTCCATTTCATTTAACATGAAAACTAAATTAATCAATATTTTTCATTCTAAATAATGATCCAATCAATGCACACTTAACTCAGGATCTCTATGCACAGCAGCACAATAGGTATCATTGAAACAACGTCATAATTTACATTATATCCACATATATTTATATATCAATATCAACTTTAATAATATGATCTAGCTTAACATATAGATTAAATGTGAAATTTACATGAATCACTTATGGATGATATGTTAGATTAAATTCAGTGAAAATTAGGAATAACAATTTAAACATATGATGGATCAAAGTTAAGTAATCCATAGTGTATGTAATATGGATCCATCTAATGATTTATTCATGTGAATGAAGGTGATTTTTGAATTAGGGTTTGTTTTTTGGGTTTTATGGAGAGTATTATTATGTTCATATATTTTTGAAAGCTAAAACTAACTACATCAACAATAAAAATCAAAGTATAATATTTTGAATAATTATTCCAAACCTATGTTAGAGGATTAACCTTCTTCTCTTAGTTGTTAGTTTTCATAATATTTTGATTGCTTGAAGACTTCAAATTTAGAATAGATATTGCATATTTATTATGTATCATATAAATATATAGATTATTTTTAATGAGTCTAATATGACAAGATTTGGACATCCATCCATTTTCATATTGTTCAAATGTAGAATAACAAGAACTATATTGGGATTGAATATATTATTCAGATAATAGTTCAATATGAAGAGGATGAAAGGATTCTCAATATATATATATATTTATGTTTTAATGGATTATCAAAATAAGAATCTTTCAAAATTCAAGAGGTTTGAGTTTATAATATTGATATGTTCCAATCATGGAAACTAAAAGAGAATGAAATATCAATCATTGAATACATGCATTGATTTAAGTAATGATATAACTCAAAAGAGTAGGACATATTGATTTAATTCATATAAAACAAAACAATAGGACATATTGATTTGATGACATTAAAAAAATGATTTAGAGAAATAAGGGAGTTAGTTGTTATGATTTCAATAATGACACAATGCAAAACAATGCAGTGCATCTATTTTAGTGATGACACAATGATAAATGATTTAGAGAAATTAGTTGCATTGATTTCAATAATGACATAATACAAAATAGTATGCATTGATTTAAGTGACGATACAATGAAAAATCACACTACAATAAGACATATTGATTTTAGTGATGATATTAAAAAATGATTTAGAGAAATACGAGAGCTTAAATGATTTCAACAACCATATAACACAAAATAATAGGGTGAACTTTGTTTGGTCTCCTATTTCAACCTCCATTTCCATATGATGGATATGAAAAGATGAGAAAGTTTGTTAGTTTGTCTAAGATAAAGTGAAAGAAGATAGATTGAGATCAATTACTATGTAATATATGAGTTATCCAACTTTTCCTCATATCACATCTTAATGATACAGTGTACTATATATGTTATTCAATATCTTAACCATTCAATTTTGTAATTATTCAATATCTTCATAAGTAAGAATTGGTAATTTGTTATTATTCATATTCATAATGATGTAAATTCAAAGTATCAAGTTCATCTTAAACATATACATGTAGATAAACATTAGAATATAAAAATTTAGCATTCATGCTCACGACTAGAACCAACATAGATCCATCTTAACTCGTGATCTATCATGGGAAGAGAGGGATCAAATACATAGAGGTGAAACCTCGAGCCTTAGGGATTTGATCCCAAAGTTTCTCATTCTAAAAGGTGGTTTTCACCTCAAGGGATTTGATCCCTCTCGATGCATTATAGATTTGGCGTTAAGATAGATCTATACTGGTTAATAGTTTTTAAATGCCATGTGTCAAATCCATATTAATCATTGAAGGAATTACGCATATAGGTCACACACACACACACACACACACACACACACACACACACACATGATATTAATATATTTTACTTAACATAGACCTTGAAAATTTAATTTATGGTTTAGATTGATCTTTTTTTTTTAATTAATATTATTTAAATGCCACATGTCAAGTCTATATTAATTATTGAAGAAATTACATGAGATTAAGAATTTTTTTACTTTTAATTATTTTATCTCTCTATATATAAAGTTGATATAAAATTATTTTACATAAGATGAATATTGAAATATTTTATTATTTATTGATGACATTGAATTTGTTTTTATTAATATTTTTTTAAATGCCACGTGTTAACTTGATTTAGATTTATGAGAGAAACGAAATGAATAATATATTAAATAAAATAACAGAGAGATATGGAGAACAACAACATATATCTAGTGAACAATAACTTCTATTGAATACATAAAATAGGTTGAAATTGTAAAACTGCAAAACTGAAAACAACTTGCTTGAATGGTGGTAGCTATCTATGAAAAGAGATGTGGCTACCACGCACATTCATCTTAGCAGAATTATCACAATGAGGCTCTAGAGGCCCTTTAACATTACTCACGAATTCCAAAACCATAGACATCCAAAAACCTAACCCTAGGAGATGAAATGCCAAAAGTTATGTGGGCCCTAATGGATAAGTAGGTACTTCACCTTTATGGGGTCATAAATTGTGCATACGACCTCCGTTTTAGGTGTGTGATGGTCCATTGGAGAGGTATTTTCGAGAAATACACATTATTCTTTCAAACTTGACTCTATCTATAGTTTGACAATGGAAATCCATAATAACACTGTTTAGGGCCCCAAAACGGACCTAGAGGTACAGAAAGATGTATTGACATGAAAATTTCCAAAATAAGTCAGTTGGAATAGGTGGGTGGCCACCAATATCCACCTGGATGTTGTGTAGGGATTCAAGATAGCTCCAGAAGTTCAGAACCCACAATTACAAAGAAATGTCATCATTATAGAGAAACATGTTGAACTCAAAACTATCAAGAGGAGATAGTTGGAATAGGTGGATGGCCACCAATATCCACCTGGATCATAACTCTATGTTGAGCATAGAAGGAATTACACATATTTCGACATATTTGTTGATTTTTATAGTGCAACAAGAGATGCAAATTGCTTGAGTTACAAATGAGCAAAATTGGCTCCTAATTTAAACTAGACTGGCCTCCCCAACAAACATGAATTTTCACTTTTTACTTTTCACATTATGAAGACGGACCATAGTTACAAAATTCAACACTCCCTCTTAACTAGGGAGGTATTCATAATGGAAAATTTGACTTGTCTAATTCTTCTGAGAATGTCTACCTGATGTCACAAATGTCAACACTCCCTCTTAGTGAGGGAAGACATACCTGGCCATCATATATTCATTGGAAATTCTTTTGTCATAGAAAGGTTTTATCAAATAATCATCAACATCAACAACCTGCCAAAACATGGTCAATATCTTGACACATGGCATATCATTTATATAGCGTTAATTTTATGGGACATACTCCATTTGAGTAATCAGGCATGATGTTGAATAAGTTAGGTGTTGAAACCTGCACCCTCAATTGAGTGTTCTGCAGTTGTAACACACTCAATGGAGTGTCTCGTGACTACAGGGACCATTCTTCCTAATCAGGTCACTATATGTGACACAGGAAGAATGACAATCCCAGACCATTTTCCCTAATCAAGTCACCATATGTGCCATAGGGAGAATGTCTTTTTTCTCAGATGTTGAAAACCATGCCATGGGATACAGGGACTATTATTCTAATCAAGTCACTACATGTGTCATAGAACAATGTTAGTCCCAGACCATTTTCTCTAATAAAGTCACCATATGTGCCATAGAGAAAATGGAAGTCTTGTACCAACCTCCTTAACTAGGTCACTACTTATGCCATAGGGGGAGAACCATTCATCTTGATCAGGTCACCATCTGTGCCGTAAGATAATGTGAGTCCTGGAGAATTTTCCATAGAAAATGTCAGTCCATGATACATCAACAATATGTCCAACCTAGAACATTCTCCATGAGGAGAATGTCAGTCCAACATCACACTAACTATCGATGATGCAAGGATATCAACACTCCCTCTCAACCAAGGGATTAATCTCTACAAGCCCCAACTTGTCCTTGAAGTATACAGGCTTTCCCTTGGATAAGGGCTTCGTCAGAATATCAACTATGTAATCATCGGTGGAGATGTATTGGAGCTTCAATTCTCCCTTCTTGATTTTATCACGGATGTAGTAGTACTTGATCTCAATGTGCTTCGATTTATCATGGAACACGTGGTTCTCTGAAAGCTTCACACATGTCTATCAGTCCTTGGAGATGTCTCTCTCCCACCTAAACCAAGTGAAAACTCCCTCTGTGACTCTCCGTCTTAGCTATGGAGGTATATTTTCCACAATGTCTTCATCTAGTAATCCACTAACTACTCTGCAATCAAATAGTAGCACACAACTACTACCATGCCATCGGTAGCTCAAATCATCAATCACAATCTCTACGATCAAGAAGCACACAGTTGCTCCCAACTAATCTTGTGGTCTCCATGGAAATCAACTAGTAGCACACAACTACTACAACTCCATCCAATATAACATTTTTGCGCCAATCCATAGTAGAACACAACTATTTTCCAATGATACACAATCACTGCTAGTGGTACACAACCACTGTTAGTAGCACATAACTATTGTCCAGTAACACACAATCACTGCCAATGGTACACAACCATTTTAGTAGCACACAGTTATTGTCCAGTGACACACGGTCACCGCCATGTACACAACCACCATAGTAGCACAGAACTAATGTCTAGTGACACACAATCACTTCCAGTGGTACACAACCACCGTGGTAGCACACATCTACTTTCCAGTGACACACAATCACCGTCAGTGGTACAAAACCACCGTAGTAGCACACAACTATTGTCCCATGACACACAACATCATGGTAACCACTACATTAACACATTGATACAATCTTCAAGTGATCTCGACTACAGAGGGTTTGCCACTGCTTCTCATGTCTATCTCGATCAATCCACACCAAATAGTAATGCATTAAACCAAGATACTTCATCTCGAATTCAGAGACCAACACCCTCTTTCTAAGACAAACCTCTTTCCACGAACCTTGCTTTGTAATTTTCGATGTTGTCATCTAATGCATGCTTGATCTTGTAGATCCACTTGGAAGTCACCATTGACTTTCCCTCAATTCTACGAGCAATGTATACTCCATTGTTGGATATCAATCTTGGCAATAACTAATGTTCTCTCAATACCATAATTCTTCCTCCTCTAGATGGTCATCGCAACCAAGAAGGTCAACCATACATGCATACTTATTTGACTTGAGTATAATGCCATAATCCTGGATTATACAATCAAAGTATTTCCATCCCCTTTCCACAATCCTTGCATGTCATATCCATGCATTCCACATCTGACAATCATTGCACTCCATAAAACCACATTTCTATTAGATATTTTGTTAAACAATTGGCGTGCAATATCTAATTTGTTTGCAGTGCTACCAACTTCATACATGTTGGGAGCACACTTATAGTGGTCAACGATATAGGCATAATGTATGCTAATAGAATATTGTGAAAGAGTGACATGGCATCATTCACATCTCCACTTTGGGTGTATCGGGCAATCATAGTATTCCATGATATAACATCTCTTTTAGACATTCTATCAAACACTCTACATGCAAAATATTGTTGTCGAGCACTGTAATGCACACATTCTTGAAGAACACTCACCAAAGTAAATTTGTCTAGGATCATACCTTGCAATTGCATTTCCCTATAGAGCCCTGAACAATACAGGTTCTTGTAGGCGATAAAGAAAATCCTCGACACCATCCTGAGTCCTTTGATTGATAAACACTCCTAAACCTTTTTGATAGAGAAAACAAGCATTTTAGAAGAGGCATATATGGCCTCTTCAACTAAACCCTACATGCAATTGTTGAATTTATATCTCCTCGAGTGAGGAACCCTTTGCAAACCGCCATGCCTTATAGAGAATTTCCCCATAAATTGAAGAAAATACACATATCTTGATACCTATCAAAGAATTAACAAAATTTACTTTTAATTACTTTATCTCTCCCTAGATATAAAGTTGATATAAAATCATTTTACATAAGACAAAATTTGAAATATTTTATTTATAACAAATATTAAAATATTTTTTAAATGTCACAGGTCAACTATATGTTTAATATGGAGGAATTACACATCTCCTTCTTATTAGTCCCTGCCGTAGGCATAGAGGGACTATAGTGATCGATAAAATGTTGACTACATATTAGTTTGTCCTTTGACCAGAAATATTTGCACAATACCTATTGTTGGAGCTATGGAATTAAAAGCATATATTTTTATATATTAAAAAGTAACATATATGTACTGATCTGATTGGATAAGAGATTGGAGGTCTTATTTCCGGCTTCGCTATTCCCAATGCAGTGTATGGCAACATATCCAAACTTTTTTCTAGTAGACAGTATGTTTTAATCATATACTTTTCTTGTATATTGCTTGAAGGTCGATTAATGCTACCATTAGTTCGAATGTTTGTATTATCATTTTCTGCTACCTGAATATATCTGTCAATTTTGATATGTACTAAGCATATTGAAATGTTTTCATATCCAAGGTTTGTATATTTCTTAAAATTTATTGACACTTATTCCGAGATGCTTCAATAGGCCTGACAACGTAAATTTTTACATGATGCGACTTTCTCCAACACCCATGACATCTTAAATGTTTGCATACCACGAGGTCCTTAGATAGCCTGAGAGTCTTAAATGTTGATGTAAATATGGTTCTCGGAGTACATGCTAGTTCAATAGCCATTGTATGTTTCATCCTTGTTCTGCCATTGAAGCTACATACATTGTTTACTGGTTTGGTGACTGCTTCTTCTTTGTTGGTTTGTCAGGTGCTACCATTGTATGTTTCATCCTCATAATTGTTGAAGCTAGATACATTGTTTACTGGTTCGGTGAGTGGTTCTTCTTCACTGGTTTCTCGGTTGTTGTTTTTTGTTGTTTCGCTCGTGATTCGGCCTGCGCTTCTTCATTTCATTGTTTCAGAGTAAGTTTCGATGCCATAGTTTCATTTTGTATTCCTTGTTTGTTGTTTAGTGTTTGTAGTTTGAAAGTAAGAATGTTTTCTTATTTGTATTCGCATGTTCCTTGTATGTTTTTGGTTCCTTTTCTACTTTGGCTGCGGTTTGGTAATCATTGGAGATACATATGTTGTTCACTGGGTCAGTGGCTTTTGTTGGTTCATTGGTTCATGTTTTATTGGTTCTGTTTGTTTGCCTAGGGTTTGTGCTTTGGGGACCTAGGGGTGTAGTTCATCCTCTTCGTGATTTATCACTGGTTTGGTCCTTGTTGGTTTCTTTTCTTTGATTCGGCCTTGCAAGGTTGGGGTGCAGCGGCGGTTGGAGCTTTTATTTTTTCTTTTTTTTTTTGAATTGTTATTGTTTTTTGGGGGTGCTTTATGGTGTTCAACCTTTGCACCCACCAGTCAATCTGCAGTTGTGTTATTTTCCATTTTTGCAGAGGCCATTATCTATATTTGTGTGAGATTTTCCTGGTGCTCGAGTCCTGCCATGAAAGAAAATAGTTCCATACAAAATTGTTGGAGGATTACATGTGAAGTTACAATATTCAATGTTTTTTTGTTGGGATAAAGCATATGTATGCGACCTACATTTATAGACCATGTATGGTCAGATGTGCGGATATGACATGACATGTTCTTTCTCCCCTACATAGACTGGTGTGTGCATGATACAATTTGTGTTGAGCTTGAGATATGATATGTGAAACAAAGATTCTTCAAGATTATATTTTCATGTCTGGAAGCATGTCTGGGTAGTTTTCCACAAAAAACTGAGAACTTGTAACATGGGAACAACAGTCTGTGTAGAGGATAAAAAGCATGGTTAAAGGGCATATCTGGATAAATTGCCAGGGAAAACAATAAATCGTTTAGCTACGGTCGTGCAATTACGTGATATTTTCTACCTTGTAATATATTTTAGCCAGGGAAAAAAAAACTATACATTTACACCCATGGATAGAGAAGAGAAAAGGTTCATGTTTCTGCCTTTGTAAACTGTTCATGGAGTCAGTTTTGTTGTATCTACATACTGCTTGTTCTCCAGTGAATACCAGCTTCCATTGATGTACATTGAATTTTGTGGGTTCCCACATTGAAACAAACAGAGTAGCTAGAGAAAAGGAGGGAGTCTTGATTGCATCGGCTGAAGAGGATATAGAAAGGTGCATGCTTGTATTTTTGTTTCATATTGCATTGTTTTGTATTTCATTTATGGTCTATATATGTGTTAAACTAGTTGTGTGCCTTCCTACATGGTAAATTATCTTGGTTACATATGTTCCTTCCTGCATACTAAGATAGTTTATGTCCGTCGTGTTTGTGCTGCATTGCTACATTTAAAGAAATAGAATCATTGGACAGGACGAAGGAATCTATGGCGGGTAAATAGACCTTTTTATTTTTATTTTAGATGTATGTTTTCATACTAACTTGCCTTCATCTCGATTGCGTCTTCGACGTTGCTGCCTTGGAAAAAACAGGTTGCTTGGACAGGGAGATGAATTCTTTTGTGCAACAACAGAGGGTTCTGTGGTACAATCTTCTAAAAGGTATACCAAGTGTGCCAATAAATTAAATATACAAACCGAGAGGGAGCATATAATATTAGACTTGAAAATGATGAATTCACAGTAATGGGCCTTTCCGCGCTCCCTGTTTCTACTTTTTCCATTTTCTATTATCCCTTTTGTTTTCTAATTCATATGCTTAGTGTGGTTTCCGAAAATTCCCTCGTGCACCAGTTGGCGGACTAACAAACTGACATATGTGGTCCCGATTCTACCTTATTCCACAGTTACCCACTTTGTCGATTACGGCTGCCAGGTTGGCAGGTTGAATATTTCTCCCCTGGCTTCCGGGGGTCCATGATATACACATTGGCCATGGTGACCCACGGTTACTCCCTGTTTACTGTTAAACATTTGTCGAGTTAAAAAATTAAGATGCATACAGTTTTACGGTTATTTGGTCCTTCCGATGGACAATATACAATGCATATATTTGTTTACTCCTTATGTTCATCTGCACATTCTTGCATCAGAAAAATTTGGACTAGTGAGACAACCATGAGCAGTCAGTCATCCCAGACATCAGCAGACCGACAAGGCCAAAGGTAAAGATGCATACGTTGTGCTCTTACTATGTTTACTAAACAAATTTTGTGGGCTATATATTCATCTATGGCATGGCGGATATGCTAATGCCATTTGCAATACATGGTTTCCATCTTGCAAGAAGTATCAACAAGTACAAGCGAAACGTCGAACATGCAGCATGTTCTGCAAACCAAGAGGTGTGGTTGTGAAATTGTGGCTCCATAGTTCATCAATACTACTCGTTTACTTGTAGCACACTACCATTCACTCTAGTTTTCATGTTCAAAAAATGTCATCAGGTCTAGATTTGTGACATCCAAAGTACTATCAATAGAGGGTTTGAACAACTGCCAAACTGGACAACTGTTCATCAGGGACGTAATGGTTGTCTATACCACCTACTTGGACAAGACAAACAAAAGTAGATCCATTATGCGTGTTGATATGACAGACAATGACGCCATGATGACAGTCACACTCACTGTTCCTCCACAACTTTTCCAGAAACATGCAGAAAAGATATTGCCGCGTAATGGGATATCCATTACAAATTTTAATGTATTGCCCAAAACAGTATATGACCGTGGTGATTGCAATCAAATTATTTTTCTCAATGAAAAAAGTATTGTGGAAAAAATTCCTGTTATTTGTTCAAAATATTGCTTTCTCCCAGACTCGACTATCAGGTAGCTTGCACAAAGCACTGATATTTACCCAATTGGAATGATTGGGGCTGTTGTGACACTGGCGAGAAAATTTGGGTCGCAACACATTCTCCATATAAAGGATGGACAGTCGGACAATGAAAAGGCAATGGTACCGCTTTTCATATTCATTTTTGTTCTTAACTTTCACGTCTGCATATATGTGGGATAAGTTACACAAATATTGCACTGTTCCATGTTGCAGCTACAATTGTTAGATACACATTCAAATTTGTTTTCGTCAATGGAACAACAATTGCATAGAGGGAAGATTCCACTTATGCTGTTCAAAAATATAGCAAAGAAGAAGGATGCTAGAGAAAGGATCTTTCAGACAACCCAGGCAACATTTGTAATAGAGTTGTGAGCAGATATAGTAGAGGATATGGAGAAACTAGATAGATCTACAATTGTTGTGTGTACACATCCACAAAATCATCCTCACTTTGCTTATAGAAATATCCTTCAACAAATTTTTGCACCTATTTACTTTTTCTTTTTTGTTTTACAGGGGAGGGGGGAATGTAGTTGTGTATTATATTGTTCAATGTATTAATCCCTTTGATCGTGTTTCCAGGTTGAAGGTCTTTTAGTTGCAGCCAATATGTACTCGACCCCCTTTGATCCTGTATGTGCAAAATTCCATTCCGTTGCTTCTGCTTCTGCTTCCTCTTTGATAAGCGATGATACGATTGATTGTCTGTGATGTAATCAAACATGTCCATATATTTATGGACATTGCGTCAATGGTGTTATCCGAACCGTGGGAAACAAAACTGTGCAATGTTCAGTTAGGCAGCCTCTGTTACAAAATGTGCTTCCTAAATTGGCAGAGTTGTCGTATGAAACGTATTTACACAAAAAGGCAAGCAGTGTCTATATGCTGCGGCAACTTCGGATACAGAGAAAATTCACCTTAAATGAGGACAATGCAATTTTGCATATCGGTTGAAGAAGGGAAAAAAAAAAATTAAATCAAACTTTGGGAGGAAACAAAAATACCTCATGTCTCTCTGTAATATTTGTTCAACATCCAAATGAATGTTCGTTTCAAGAGAAAAGGAATCCGCTGACGTCTTTTCTTTGTATATCAAATTGTTTGGTGCAAAGGTCGATGGGTTATGCTTAATCGAACCTTTTGGGAACTTTCTTCTGGGTTGTTTAAACTATGGTTGGTTCTTGGTTATTTGGTTTGTCTATCAATTTGTATACCGTGGAACTCCAACTCTTCTTTGGAGGACAGGGAATAATATAGTTTAATTTTTTTGGCCAGGTGGTACGCAGATTCGCCTGATAATTTCTATGGCGCTATGACACAAATGTACTATGTGACTTGTTTTGGCAAATTTCCTTGATCGATGAACTTGGTCAAATTATAGTTGTGAAATAATTTGAAATCAACGAATATATAGTGTGCGAAGTGAAATTGTCCTATCATACCAACAAGAGGCTCTTAAAATTCAAATTGATCATTGTTTTCACAATTTTTGCTTATTCGATGAACTTGGTAAAATTAATATCCTAGAATAATTTGAAATCAACGAATATATACTATGTAGAGTGAAATTGTGCTATCATATGAACAAGAGGGCCTTAAACTTCAAATTGGTCCTTGTTATGCTTGCAGTGATAGAATTTTACAAAAAAAACTTGTGTTTCCTTCATTTTTTAAAAAATAAGTGATTTAACATCCTTTAATAATTTAATGTAGTTCACTTGTACAATAACAATAGTTAATATTAATATTTTAGTATCTGAAAATAATTTTTTTAGCTAAAGTTAGATAGGATGAGCATTGCTAAACAATTGCAATCTTGAACATGACAAACATGGAATCCGCAAGTTCACCTGTCAATTTGTATATCACGAAAGTCTAGGTGGTATTTGCAGGACACTGAACAAAAGAGGTTCAAATTTCAGTCTGCCAGGCCGAGAACCTGAGATCCAAAAAGTGCCCAAGTATGGAACGATGGATCCACATATGCTCTATAAAATCTCTTGTCCATACTTTCTAAAAGTACATGTTTTCTATGTATTGCTCGTTTGTCAGAAAACTTTTATATCAGTCGCCCGACCAGATTGTACAAACTTTCTCGTTTAATTAAATTATGCAATAGTAAAAATTATTATTAATAATTTAGTGTTGAAAATCATGTTTTTACATATGTTAGATAGTTGATAGGGATGAGTATATGTAAACAATGGCCTCAAGTCCATCTGTCAATCTGTATATCGCGGAACTCTAAGGGCTATTCGGAGGACAAGGAACAATGAAAACTGCAATGTTGAGCGACACATCCCATAGGTTTGTTTGTCAATTTGTAAATCGTGAAGATGTGCCTAGGGTTTGTATAGCGTGGAACAATAGAGGCCCAATTTTCAGCTCGCAAGCCCCACAGACCCAATCAAAAAAAATCACTAGATGTGAAATCCATACCAGATCGCTAAAGGGACAATAAAACTGCAATGTTCAGCCAACCAGCCTGAGTCCACCTGTCCACTTGTATATCGCGGAATTTTGGGTGCTATTTGTAGGAGACGGAACAATGGAGACTCTATTTTCAACCCGCCAGGCCGCAAACCAAAAACTCCCTAGGTATGGAATGAGGGATCCACATATGTTGTATAAAATCTCATTCCATAGTTTATATAGAGACAATGTCCACAAGTTCGTGTGTCAACTTTTATATCGCGGAAGTCTAGGTGCTATTTGTAGGAAACGAAACAATAGATACTTACTTTTCAGCCTGCGAGGTCACGAAGCCGCAATCCAAAAAGTGCCCAAGTATGAAATGAGGGATCTGCATATGTTCTAGAACAATGTTTTTGTATAGCGCGAAACAATAGATGCCCAATTTTTAGTCTTCCAGCTCCATAGCTCTCGATAAAAGAAAAAACGCTAAATATGAAATTCATACGGGATATCCGCATATGCTGTATAAAATCTCATTCCATACTTTATTTAGAGACTATGTCCACAAGTCCGCGTGTCAATTTGTATATCGCGGAAGTTTAGGTGCTATTTGTGGGACACGGAACAATAGATACTTAATTAAAGCCTGTCAGGTCGTGAAACCACAATCCAAAAAGTGTCGAAGTATGGAATGAGGGATCCGCATATGTTCTAGAAAAATTTCTTTGTAAAGCGTGGAACAATATACACCCAATTTCCAGCTCCCCAACCCCAGATCCCTCGATAAAAAAAAATGCTAAATTTGAAATTCATACGGGATCGCTACGGGACAATAAAAGTGCAATGTTTAGCCAGCCAGCCCGAGTCCACCAATCAATTTTTATATTGCGGAAGTCAGGGTGTTATTTGTAGGAGACAGAACAATAGAGACTCTATTTTCGGCGTGCCAACCCGCGAACCCATGATCCAAAAACTGTCTAAGTATGGAATGAGGGATTCGCATATGTTGTATAAAATCTCATTCCATACTTTATATAGAGACTATGTCCAAAAGTTCGCGTGTCAATTTGTATATCTCAGAAGTCTAGGTGCTATTTGTAGGACACGGAATAATAGATACTTTATTTTCAGTCCACCAGGTCCCGAACCCGGGATCCAAAAATTGCTCAAGTATGGAATGAGGGATCCTTATATGTTCTAAAACACTATAAATTTGTATATCGCAGAAGTCTAGGTGCTATTTGTAGGAGACAGAACAATAAAGACTCTATTTTTGGCCAGCCAGGCCGCGAGCCTATGATCCAAAAAATGCCTAAGTATGGAATGAGGGATCTGCATATGTTGTATAAAATCTCATTCCATACTTTATATAGACTATGTCCACAAGTCCACGTGTGAATTTGTATATCGTGGAAGTGTAGGTGCTATTTGTAGGACATGAAAGTCTAGGTGGTATTTGTAGGACACAGAACAATAGATACTTAATTTTCAGTCCGCCAGGTCGCGAACCCGCGATCCAAAAAGTACCCAAGTATGGAATAAGGGATACGCATATGTTCTAGAACACTATCAATTTGTATATCGCGGAAGTCTGGGTGCTATTTGTAGGAGATGGAACAATAGAGACTCTCTTTTCGGCCCGCCAGACCGCAAACCCACGATCCAAAAACTACCTAAGTATGGAATGAGGGATCTGCATATGTTGTATAAAATCTCATTCCATACTTTATATAGAAACTGTCCACAAGTCTGCGTGTGAATTTGTATATTACAGAACTTGTTAAGAACCAAATATCAATATAGCATAGAAAAACCTTAGAAAAAGTACTCAACGCCTTGAAAAAGAGATAATTTCAGATAATAAGCCTCTTCAAGGGGCAACCTCCTTTTACCACACTTAAATGTTCAAGTACAAGATGATTCAAAATGAAAATGTCTCCTTGGTATATATAGGAGACTAGGAGGTATAATTACAACTAATGGCCTAAAGACGACATAAATAAAATAACATTAATAATATAATATGCCCCAATTAAGGGGTAATGAGCCAATATTAGGGCTTAGCATGCCCCTCCCATTGAGACAAGTGTTTTTTGCAACGCTTGAGTAACTCTGGATGCTTCTGTATAAAATACTCATCTTCCCAAGTGGAAACTTCAGCCAGTAGTTTCCTCCATTTAATGAGATACTCTGAAATGGATCTATTCCTCAGCTGGCGAATTCTTGTGTTAGTGATGGCTTCAGGCTCCAATATGATTTTTCCTTCCTCATCAAGTTCTGGCAATATAGTTTCAACTAGAATATTGTTGCCTATAACCTTCTTTAAGATTGAAACATGGAAAACTAGGTGTACTCGTGAAGATGCAGGCAACTCCAATTTGTATTCCATAGTACCAATCTTTCGCAACACCTTATAAGGGCCATAGTACTTTGGTGATAATTTATTATCCTTATTGGCTTGCTTGAGGGACATCTGTTTGTATGGTTGTAGTCTTAAAAACACCCAATCCCCTACTTCAAAACTTCTTTCACTACGATGTTGATCTGCTTGTTGTTTCATGTGATTATGTGCCATGGTTAGGTTGTCCTTTAAGATTTGGAGAACTTGTTGTTGATTCTCAATGTGATCTTCCACTGCTTGAACCTTAGATTTTTATTTTAGAGAAGAAGTAAAGGAAGGAGGGTGGTATCCATAAAGTTCTATAAATGGTGTCATTTTTGTTGCAGTATGAAAGGAAGTGTTATACCACCATTCTGCCAAGGGTAACCATTTGAACCATTGTGTTTGTTTATCAGAGACAAAGCAATGAAGGTAGCCTTCCTGAGATTTTTTCACTATCTCGGTTTCTCCATCAGATTGAGGATGATAGGATGAGCTATGAGCCAATTGAGTACCCAAACAAGAAAACAATTCTATCCAAAAATGTCCAATGAAGATGGGATCTTTGTCACTTACAATAATCTTTGGGCTGCCATGTAGCTTTTGAACTATCTCCATGAATGCGGTGGCAACTGTACTAGCTTTGAAGGGATGACAGAGTGCACAAAAGTGTGCATACTTGGTCAGTCTATCAACAATCACAATGATGACACTCTTTCCTTCAGAATTTGGTAACCCTATGATGAAATCCATGGAAACCTCCATCATTTCCTTCTCATAAATGGGTTTGTGTAAGTCCTTTCCCTTGAGTGGATGACTTTCAAAAGCCAGGGGCCTTCCTTCTTGCATTAGGAGAGCACCAATTCCATTTCCTGAGGCATCACATTCCACAATAAAGGTTTTTGTGAAGTCTGGAGTGGTCAAGACAGGAGATTTACACATCACCTCTTTAAGTTGTTCAAAAGCTTTAGTTGCCTCCAAAGTCCATGAAAATGCATCCTTCTTAGTTAGTGCCATTAAAGGTGTTACTATTTTTCCATAGTTCCGAACAAACTTGTGGTAGTAACATGTCAAACCCAAAAATCCTCTAAGATTCTTCAATGTTTTGGGAATTGGCCAGTCCATCATGGCCTTAATCTTGTTAGGGTCTACCTTGACACCTTCATGAGATACAATCTGACCCAAATACTCTACCTCCGTTACTCCAAAGAAACATTTGGATGGTTTGGAATATAGTTGTTGCTCCTTTAGTAGTTGTAGCACCTTGTCAACATGTCGCACATGATCCTCCCAAGACTTGCTATAGATTAGTATATCATCAAAAAATACTAACACAAATTTT
>ML805069.1:77646-91996 GCA_009831015.1 Picea engelmannii | reverse complement strand
TGATTTCGAGTGGGTGGAAGACCTTTGGGAATATCTTCAAATACTTTGGAATGCTTATCAATGATCCTTTGGAGATCTTGAGGAATAGATGGCTTAGATGTTTGAACATCTAGTGAGCATAGTTGTGAAATAACGCCTTGATGTCCCTTTTTCAATAATTTTGTCATGCCATTAGAGCTTATCACCTTATCGGGTTTCCCTGTGATACCTCTTAACTCAATTTCTTTTCCTTCCAATGAAAATTTCATGAAAAGTTTTTTGAAAATTAAAATCCACTGTTCCTAATGATTGTAACCATTGGATTCCTAGTACAACATCTACACCACTCATGGGTATAGCAATCATTGGACTATTCATTACATATTCCCCCATAGTAAGATTGATCTTATTGCATTTTATTGAGCAATTGATAGTTCCTCCATCTGCAATCATTACTTGAAACTCTGGCGCTGGATATACAAAGCAATTGAGAGCTTTGGCTAATTTATAGTGAATGAAATTATGAGTACTGCCAAAATCAATTAGGACTATTAACTTTTTCTTTTTGATGTATCCTTTGATATTGAGGGTTTGAGGAGTGCTAATTCCAGCCAAGTCATTACATGATATTGTGGGAGTCAACTCTTTAGATGAAATTGCTTCTACGTTTTCATCTTGAGATGGTTCTTATTCTTGTTCTTCTTCCTCTTCACAATCTGTTAGCACTCGGTAAATTTCCTAGAGGTTGAAATAGAAGAAATCTACAAAGGTAACTTTATCCAACCACTTTTAAAGCTGGGATCTATCCCTTCCAGCTTCAGAGAGGGATCTCTCTATAGGATTTAGCTTTGTTTTTAACTTTAGATATTAGGTTAGGTAAAGAAATAGGTAGGTTTTTGTTGTAAAAGTGTGGTTTGAATTGGTTGAGACAGTTTACACATCCATTGGTCTATGGGGTCTGCGCTTACATAAAATATGAAATACAACCAGAAACGTGAAGAAAAACTTCCACAGGGCGAGATAATATACTCACGGGATCTTTTAATAGCTTAAATGATGGACAGAAGAAAAGATGAGAAAGATAAATTCAACTAAGAAGCAGTTAAGAATTCCTTAATTGAAAACACCAGAAGATAAACACTAAAACCTTTCCGAGTCAGAAACAAGGTATCTAAGATAAATCCTGCAACATTCGCTACTCTTAAAGATTAGTTTTAGAAAACAATACGATCACGAAGCAAGAAAAACATTCAACTTAGAGAATAACATCACCAGTGAATACACGCAAGAATCCTGTAAAAGTGCTTCCTTTTCATTAATGGTATATCTCTTCAAAAATGTTACAGTCTGATAGCGCTAGGGTGTGAGAAACAACAACCCTCAATACTTCGAAAAGTGAAGTATTTATAATTCAAATTACAAACGTTCCTGTCATAACTGATCAAGACGTGCTCATTCTATTTTTAGTCTAACTAATTTAACTAATCAAAACTGCTTGGTGACTTGGTGCAACCGCACGCGGAATTTCTGGGGTAGGCCGTTGGCGAGGTTCCTGCACAACCTCTTTTGACTGGACAGGTGACTAGATCTAGACAACTCATCTGCTTAATCGAGCAGATCGCATAGTTCCTCCCATCTGAGATGACTGGGCACCGTGACTTTGAGCAGTCTCCGATACACTTCGTCCATTTTCGTATATTTGGCGAATGTGGGCTTAGTGAGGAATATGTATCGAATCTCGTGTTGGATGTTGATGTCCAACTGAAGAGCGTCCGGAAATGCTTTGCCAGTGATGCTCCCTTGTATGCCAACAAATTTGGAACTGTCCTTAGACACTTCAGCCAATCTCTTCTTGTAATCCGGTAGTGTCATTAGTTTATCATTAATGACTTTCAGACCAGGTAGACCTTTCTTTTGGAGAGCCTCAATCTTATTAAAAAACTTTTGTACCCCTTGATCCATGATCTGAACCTTTTATTCCAATTGAAGCATTAATCCTCTCTTGGTCAAAACTCTCTTGACCTCAAGGATAGTCTCTGTTCTGTCTTCTATCTTCAGCTCTTCTAGCTCTTCTTTGGTCTTGGAATTGAGGAATTTGATTATATCATTTGCCTGAGTTGGTCTATCTCCCAATTCCACTCTGATCTTCTCAATATCCTGTTTACTCCTCTAGACCAACTCATTCTGTTCAAACATGATTTGGATCATGGGCCAGATTTCATTTATGGACTTTGTGATATCTGTCCATACATTCTCTTTGACCTCAGCCAAAATCTTCCCTTGGTGGAGAACATGGATGACAGGTAAGGGGGATTGGTGGAAGGGAATTTAGCGGAAGTAGGAAGGAAAATCTCGAATATTTGAGCTCTCTGGGGAAAATTCATCTTCTGATATAGCTCGGTGAGGATTTCTAGGTTGAAAGGGGATGCAGATTTGACACGGGGAATTTGCATCATCTGGTCTATGTCTTCGGGAGTGATGAGGAACAGGGTGTCTCCGGATGAGGAGATGATGGCTCTCTATTCGGGGATGTAGTGAGCTTGGCATTTAAGTGCGAATTCAGGAAAATGATGGATTTGGGGAAAAAGGTACAGGGGTAGATTGGACTCCCAGAGTCCAATCTCATCCCTTTGGTCCAGGAAAACCTCCCGAAGCCATGACTGGAGGTCTGAAAAGTTGAAATCACACTCGGTATCAACGATCAATCTGTCTTTTTCGACCAACGGGATTTTTTCCAGGTTGACAGGAGGTGGGAGAAAAGGATTCTCCTCTCCTTCTACTTGTCTTTGCTTTGGCGCCATCTCTCCAACAGTACCTGTAAATAACACAGAGTTAGTGGGGTCGACTAACTGTGGATGAAGGCGATGGAAATGCAATGGAGGATTAAGAGGTAATCTGGTGCGATGGATGAATAGTGAATGAAGGGGGAATAACGGTAGTTTTATTTAAAACTTGGGTCGATCGGGCGCGGGAGACAGGTCAGCAGGATAACGGGTATGTTATCCAGTAATAAATGGACAACGGGCCACTTGGGGGTGAGATGGCAGGTGACGATGGCCAAAACATACGGATGGGTGACGTGGCTGCCAAGGATTGGAGTTAAAAGTCACAATAAGGGGTTGATCATGAGTGAAAAGGTAAGGGACTGACAACAGTTATGGGATGGGACACAACTCGGGAGCAAGTGGAACAAGTGGGAGATGACGTCCATGAGTGACAGGGGATATCAGATAGCAGACGGGGATGGGACTTCAGGATCAATAGGCTGAGGCCATGTATGACCAGGGGCCCGCCAGAGGAGAATAACAATTCTGGACCCCCCCCCCTCGGTTAAAAACATAACATCAGGGGGGTCCAAAATTCATTGTGATTCATTGATCTGCGCGCTTGTTTCCTGGCCGCAGATCTTAGCGCGCTCTTTAATCCTCATTCCAGACCCCTCCCCCCTCCATTAAAGGAAGAACGGACGAGGGGGTCTGGAATCCATTGTGAACCGTTGATTTAAGCGCCCTTCCCTGGGCCGTCCAGATGTGCGCCAATGTTATTACCGATTTCGAAACGCCCCCCCCCCTTGGTTAAAAGAAGAACGGTCGGGGGGGTCCGGAAACCTCTGTGAATCGTAGATCTGAGCACCGTGATCGAGACCGTTGATACGTGCAGGAAACATAAATCAGGAGCGAAGAACACATGCACTTGGGGAAAAACTTAGGATAAAAGCCTTTTATGGGTTTTTCTTCAACTTTTCAAAGGGACACCACCATGGGACTTTGACCAACTATCTTTTAATCATTTGGGACATGGTGTAATCTTGACCTCAAGCTGGTTTTAATGGACTGGAACAATAAAGCAACTGACCGATGATCTAACCTATCTTCCTATGACAGTTAACCCAGATTAAACTGTTGGGTTAAGAAATTACTCTACCTTAGGGCTATCTGACCAGGATTAGATAGTCTGGTCAGATTTATTCACTAATCTAACCTAAGGGCTATCTGACTAGGATTAGACAGTCTGGTCAGATTTATTCACTAATCTAACTTAAGGGCTATCTGACCAGGATTAGTCAGTCTGGTCAGATTTATTCACTAACCTATCAACATTAAATTTAAAAAGAACTTTGCCATGCTTGAAAGGTATGGCCAAGTTACTCTTATTTCATGGGGCTTTCATTTCAATTCTTTTATGCCCTCTTTTCTTTTTCTTCTCTTTCTTTCTTTTTCTTTTTTCTTTTTCTTTTTTCCTTTTTCTGTTTCTTTTCTTTTTTCTTTATTCTTTTCTTTTCTTTTTTCTTTTTTCTTTTCTTTTTTCAAATTACAAATTATTTGCAGAATGAAAAATCATTTGTTAACAAAAACACTAGAGACAGATAATATCCCAGTCACCAGTTGATTCCCATAATTTATGGGGTGATAACAGCGGTTCCACCTGGGAATGGTACTTTTTCCTGTGAAGTGCCAAGAATTTTGGTTCCGATAGTCCTGAAAACTTCTGCCTAGTAGCCTTTGTTGGTTTTATTCTTGAAAATGAGAACAACAGTGATCAACAGCTTAGGGCCTTCTCTTCGGGCTTCAACTAACTGACGAATGTTCTTCACTCAGAAAATGCAAGTAAAAATGAAACTTAAACTGGTATGTACAATGGAAAGTGAGCACTCAAATCTTCTACTAGGGTGGGACATAATGTTTCAGCATTCTACCGTTCACAGGTGCTCCTGGCAGATCTGACCCATCGATGTTGTTTAGTAAAAAGGCATTGTTTACCCTGAAAGCTTGGATCATGTATGGCCCTGTCCACATATTGTCGAATTTCCCATGCTTTCCCTTGTCCTCATTCATGGCATCCCATCTCAACACCAAATCTCCTAATTCGAAATCGTCTTCCTTGGTTCGCTTGTCAAAGATCTTCTTGATGTTTTCTTGAACTACCTGAGTCTTATTGAAAACTTCTTCTCTAGTCTGTTGCAAATGGATCATCTGGTTGATCCTTCTCTATGAATCATTTGGCTCGGCTTGAACATCTTGAAGCAACTTCATGACAGGGACTCCTAAAGAAGTAGGAAACACTGCCTTTGTACCATAGACCAACTGGTATGGTGACATACCAATTAACCTTTTGGTCGTCAGCCTGTCAGCCCATAAAGAAAACACCAACTTATCGTGCCATGATTTCTTATTTTCCTGCAATGTTTTCTTGATGATATTTACCAAGTTTTTATTCAAAGATTCTGCCAACCCATTCCCCTGAGGGTAATAGGTTGTGGAATGCCCCAAACCAATGTGATACCGGTTGCAGAAATCTATAAGTTTCTTTGAGCGAAAGGCAACTGCATTATCAGTGATAAGCTTTCTAGGACAACCAAAACGAGATAAAATATTATTTTCAAGAAATTTGATAATAACATAGTCAGTGGCTTGCCTGCTCGGTACTGCTTCAATCCATTTGGTAAAATAATCAGTGGCAGTGAGAATCCACTGGTGCTGGCCTGATGATGGGGGATGTATTTCTCCAATGAAGTCGAGCCCCCATTGTTGGAAAGGGGCTTCAACCGAGATTGGTTTCAGAGGTAGAGGAAGGAGTTTCCTTTTGCCCTCAAACAGTTGACATTGATGACATGTTGTTACTTTTTGATGCACATTTGCAAACAGGGTGGGCCAATAGAAACCAGCTCTGAGTATTTTGTTGGCTGTGACTTTCCAGTTCAGATGGCCGCCACATTCACCTGCATGAAACTCTTGCAACACTTTATCAGCTTCATCTTTCAGTAAACAATTTAACAGAATGCCTGCAGGGTCTTTCCAATACAAATTGCCTTCTAGAATACAGAATGTTAAGGCTTTCAACTTTAAAAATCTAGCTTTGGTCTTAGACAAACCAAGGGGAGCTTGTAGATTTTGCAAAACAAAAATGAGGTCTGCGTACCATGGAGAGTTGAGAAATACCTCTCTCACGCTTGGAGTCGCCATCTCGCCCTGTTCATCTGCCACATCTAGAAAATTAATGTCAAGAGCTTGAAAGTTAGATTCAACCATTAATTTAGCAAGGCCTTGACCTTTGATTAGTTTAGTGGGCTTAATCTCTATATCATATTCTAAAATGATCGCAATCCATTTTTCCCTTCTTCCATCTGGATTGTCCTTCATTAAGATGTCCTTTACTAGTGCATTTGGAACATAAGATATGGTGTGGGAATGGAGAATGTAGACCCTAAAGTCTTTAATGGCTTTTACCAAGGCAAAAGCTTGTTTCTCCATTATCTTGTAATTCAGGGAAGCATCTCTTAGTGCTTTGCTAAAGAAAGCTATGGGATGTTCATACCCTTCGGTGTTCTTTTGTATCAATACTGCTGCTATAGTATGTTCAGATGCGAAAGAAAAGAGATAGAAATCTTTAGTAAAATCGGGACTGATCAAAACAGGGGCTTCTGTGAGTGCTTGTTTTACTTGTTCAAAGGATTGTCTGGACTCAGAGTCCCATTTTATTTTTATGTCCTTTTTAAGCATGTTTGTAATGTTTCTGAGGAGTTCGACCAGATTGGGAATGAATCTTTGTAGAAAGTTAATTTGCCCGATAAAAGACTGTAGTTCTTTGAGGTTTCTTGGGTGTTCTAACTTTAGTATGGCCTCGATTCTGCTGGGGTCTATTTTGATTCCCTCTTTAGAGATGATGTGTCCCAGCAATTTGCCTTCTTCTAACCCAAAAAGACACTTCTTAGGATTTAAAGAAATCCCAAACCTTCTACATTTCTCGAAAACTCGTCTAAGGTGCCGCAGGTGTTCATCATTAGATTTGGAAAACACAGTCACATCATCTAAATAAACGACAATAAACTTGCTCGATTCTTCTACGAAGGCGATATCCATTACCCTCTGAAAAGTGGCTCCTGCATTCATCAGACCAAAAGGCATCTTCACATACATGAAAGTGCCCCATGGTGTGGTAAAAGCGGTTTTATCTTGATCATCCGGGTGAACTAGGACCTGGTTGTAGCCCGAGAAACCATCCAACAGAGATATCCGACTGGATCCGACCACCCTTTGCAGGAGGTGGTCCATTTTCGGCAATGGGTAATTGTCTTTCAGGGATACTTTGTTTAGATTTCGGAAATCTATGCAGAGTCTGATTTCCCCGGTTTTCTTACGTGTAGGGACTAAATTGGAGACCCACTTGGAAAAACACAGTGGGACTATGATCTTGGCATCGTACATTTTCTTGATTTCTTTTTCTATTAGAGGGAGTAACTTGGGATTTATCCTCCTAAGTTTCCGCCTAAACGGTTTTTGGTCTTCTTTGATGGGAATCCTATGTTGTATGATGTTGGTATCATAAGCTTTCAAATATTCATAGCCCCAGGCAAAAACATCAGAATATTCTTTGAACAACTCAATGTATTTGAGTTTTTTCTCTGGGGGTAATGATTTAGACAGTTTGACCATCCTAGATTTCTCTTCAGTCCCTATATTACAATCTTCTACCTCTTGTCCATGGGTTTCTATTTTTGGTTTTTTTAGCTACGTCGTTACAGTCAAACAGATCTTCTAAAGGAATAAGACCTCTAGGTAAAACATTGTTTTTCAACTGTAAAACATCCGCATCCATTTCGTCATCACCTAGTTCTCCTGAATCTACAGTATTTACTTCTGAATCTACAATATTTACACTATCAATTTCAAAATCAAAATTATTTACATTTTCCTCTTCGTTTTCTAAATCTATATTTGTACATTCAAACTTGTTTTTACACTGCAGAAAATCCTCAATTTGATCGTCATTACCAAACACTTGCCAATACCTGATATTGTCAGGAACTGTCGGTCTTCATTTCACCTCAACAGTATATGGGCGAGTCGGGCGGAAAGGAATCTTACAGGTAGCTGCTGAGGTAGCCAATCCATCGGCCAGAATATTCTGTCCCCTCGGCATTACCTGCAAGTCGACTTCAGTAAAATACCTCAAAGCATCAAGAACAACATTCCTATAAGCTCTAAGACGAGGGTGTTTAGTAGCATACTCACCTTTGACTTGCTTGATTATCAATTCAGAATCACCTCTTACCATTATCTACTTAGCACCAACTTTCTTCAAAAGCTTCAGGCCGAGCATCAAAGCTTCATACTCAGCAATATTGTTAGTACATTGAAAATTTAATTTGTAAGAGTGATTTTCTGAATACCTATTTCTGTGATTATGCAACCAAACTCTAGCTCCTGCTCCTTCTTTACTCACAACACCATCAAAATCCATGCTCCAGAAATCAGTGGGTAACTCTTCAGTTATCACATTCTTCATATTTTCTACCTCAATGCTTTCTGGGTCTTCATCTTGACTAGGTGTGTCTTCCATCAGCTGAGTATCTTGCTCCTCCGTATCACCATCATTGTACAAGATGAACGAATCTAAATCGGAATGTGTAGAGTATAGGGGATAATTGTGAGTTTTGTCTTGGCTACTGACCATGTACTTCATCAGTGTTTCTCTGTATAGCCTCCTCTGTTGTCCAAACACTGGGATAGTGGCATAAGACATATCCAGCTGCAGGGTTCCTTTCATCTTAGCCCCCCAAGACCGAGATAGCAACATTCCATACTTTGGCGGGATATCTGCAACCACCACATCCATCACCATACTCTTCGTAGGGATCTAAACCAAGGTGATGCATAAGTCTTTGATCAAACCAATACATTTAACTTTGTTAGAGTCAAATGAGTGTAAATCCTTGTATGGTCTGGTGACCTCCAGTCCCAACTTTTCCATTACTGCTTTAGGCATTAGATTGTGGGATGCACCCGAATCCAGCATAGCATTATGCAATATCAAGTCGTGTATGTTTAAACTGATGTAAAAAGGAGCAACCTCCCCAGTATCATCTCAACCATCTACTTCCGATCCAAAAAGAAGTTCGGGTTGATCATCAGTGAGGTTCACAGTGTCTGAATGACTTGCGGATCCAATGGTTAAGGCCTTTGTGCTTATGTCAGGTTCAATGGCCAGTGCTTTAATTACTTGTGAATGATACCTGCCTCTGTTCATCAACTCTGTAAGTGGGATAGGAATTTTTATTTTTGCCAATTCCCCCTCAAGGCTAAAGGGTGTAGGAGCTCTGCTTTGGCTCGTCAGTTCTGGTTTGGCCACAGTATTCTTTGGCTCAGAAGTACTCGGTGGATTAATAAGTGAAGCATCGGGCTGTGATGGCCTTTTCAGAATGGTAATGTTTTTCTTCACGGGAGCATCGGCTTTATTCTTCTCAGGGATCTTTTCCATAGTAGTCTTCTCAGAAGACTCCTCAATAGTACTCTTCTCAGGAGTCTTCTCAACAGATGGCTCAGAGGTCTTTTTGGTTTCAGCTACCTTTTATGTTTCAATGGTCTTTTTTGGAGGATTCCCTTCTGTCTTCTTACTCTGCAGATTGTACTGTTGGTGTACCTCCAGAATAGCGTTCTCAAAGGCCTGTTGTTCTACATCTTTGGCTTCTTCACTTAACTTTGTTTGATTGAGCAGAAAGAGTTCCTACTCTTCTTGGGTAAGGAAAATGGCCTCGTTGTCATGAATGCCCATGAGGTTAATGTGAGTGTCCTCCAATTCCTCAATAACTCCCTCCCCTTCATCAGCATAGTTTTTTTGTAGAGGAGGTTTGATCTGTTGATCTAGACCCCTCTGCTCTCTTTGATCCCTCGGGTCTCTCTGTCTGATTTGAGGAGGGTTTCTCCTAAAGTTAGGGTTATGAACCTGAGGAGCAGGTGTGTTGTCTCTTTGAGGGTTTCTGTCAGACACAGTCAGTCTTTCCGTCATTAATTCCACTGCGCAGGTCAAAGAATCCAATTTGGAATCTGAGGTCAACGTGGAAGGTTCCTCTTTAATCGTGACTCTCCTTTCTGACCTCTGTCGTGCTCTTTTTGCCAACAGATTGGCCTCTACACTTATAGCACTTTTCTGCGTGTCTTCCAGGGTGGTGGAATTTCTTTCTCTTAACTGGTAAGACATGTCAGCATCAAATCCATCGGGGAATTTAATTAATGCAAGACCCTGTGGGGGTTTGATTTCAGTTGGGATTGCATTGTACAGGTTGTTAAAATAGGTGCAATAGTCTTGAACCGTTTCGCCTTGATTTCTTCTTATATTTTCGTATTCTGACAAGATCTGGAGAGGGTTTTTCTTTACCTCCCATCTGTCGAGAAAACTTCTTTGCAACGCGACAAGGTCAGGGACTGAGGTGGCAGGTAAAGCTTTGAACCATTTTTTGACGTCACCTGTCAAAATTTGGGCGAACAACCTCATTTGAATGTCAGCCTCATCAACTTCTTGCAAATCAAAATAATTGTTCATTTTGTCAACATGTTGTTGGGCGTTGAAAGGTCCCGTTGCATCGTACTGTGGAAGTCTTGTTTGATAGTTTTGGGGCATGGCATGTAACGGCGCAGCCAACACCAAAGGAGCATATCGCGCTGCCATGATGAATGGAGGAGGTGGAACGACAACTTGGATGGTTGGCGAGGTAGCGACTGAAGACGAGGACGAGGAGGGACTGGGTAATACTGAGGGAGTGATTTGTGGTTTATTCGTGGGAGACAAAACTTCGGGGGTTCGGGGTTGCAACACAGTTGGGTCAAAGATGAGTCCAGTCAGAAAACTGTCAGACTGTGTTCTAACTAGGCTTCGTTGTGGAAAGGTATCAAGATCAAGGTTTTGAGAGATAACTGGTTTTCCTGAAAAGGAAGGAGCGGCAGCCGAGGTCTTTCACCTGAGAAAATGTTCGGGGTTATCTATCACTATCGCGGGTTCTAGGTCTGGATTAGATCGAGTGTGAACTTTCTTGGGAGCCAAGACTCTTTTTGGTTTTTATATATGTATATATTTTTTAATTTTGTGAATCTGAAAATATATGTACAATGTTTGATCAACCTCTGAACATTACTTTCTTTTCAAATTTAAACGTTATTTAAGGGGAAAGAAAACGTGAAATTAACAATTTTTAGTTCTTCCCCAGTATGGTCGCCATTATGTTAGCACTCGGTAAATTTCCTAGAGGTTGAAACAGAAGAAATCTACAAAGGTAACTTTATCCAACCGCTTTTAAACCTGGGATCTAGCCCTTCCAGCTTCAGAGAGGGATCTCTCTATAGGATTTAGCTTTGTTTTTAACTTTAGATATTAGGCTAGGTAAAGAAATAGGTAGGTTTTTGTTGTAAAAGTGTGGTTTCAATTGGTTGAGACAGTTTACACATCCATTGGGCTATGGGGTCTGCGCTTACATAAAATATGAAATACAACCAGAAACGTAAAGAAAGACTTCCACAGGGCGAGATAATATACTCATAGGATCTTTTAATCGCTTAAATGATGGACAGAAGAAAAGATGAGAAAGTTAAATTTAACTAAGAAGCAGTTAAGAATTCCTTAATTGAAAACACCAGAAGATAAACACTAAAACCTTTCCGAGTTAGAAACAGGGTATCTAAGATAAATCGTGCAACATTCGCTACTCTTAAAGATTAGTTTCAGAAAACAATATGATCACGAAGCAAGAAAAACATTCAACTTAGAGAATAATATCACCAGTGAATACACATAAGAATCTTGTAAAAGTGCCTCCTTTTCATTAATGGTAGATCTCTTCAAAAATGTTACAGTCTGATAGCGCTAGGGTGTGAGAATCAACAACCCTCAATACTTCAAAAAGTGAAGTATTTATAATTCAAATTACAAACGTTCATGTCATAACTGATCAGGATGTGCTCATTCTATTTTTAGTCTAACTAATTTAACTAATCAAAACTGCTTGGTGACTTGGTGCAATCGCACGTGGAATTTCTGGGGTAGGCCGTTGGCGAGGTTCCTGCACAACCTCTTCTGACTGGATAGGTGACTGGATCTAGATAGATCATATGCTTAATCAAGCAGATCGCAGAGTTCCTCCCATCTGAGATGACTGGGCACCGTGACTTTGAGCAGTCTTCGATACACTTCGTCCATTTTCGTATATTTGGCGAATGTGGGCTTAGTGAGGAATATGTATCGAATCTCGTGTTGGATGTTGATGTCCAACTGAAGAGTGTCCAGAAATGCTTTTCCAGTGATGCTCCCTTATATGCCAGCAAATTTGGAACTGTCCTTAGACACTTCAGCCAATCTCTTCTTGTAATCCGGTAGTGTCATTAGTTTATCATTAATGACTTTCAGACCAGGTATACCTTTCTTTTGGAGAGCCTCAATCTTATTAAAAAACTTCTGTACCCCTTGGTCCATGATCTGAACCTTTTCTTCCAATTGAAGCATTAATCCTCTCTTGGTCAAAACTCTCTTGACCTCAAGGATAGTCTCTATTCTGTCTTTTATCTTCAACTCTTCTAGCTCTTCTCTGGTCTTGGAATTGAGGAATTTGATTATATCATTTTCCTGAGTTGGTCTATCTCCCAATTCCACTCTGATCTTCTTAATAGCCTATTTACTCCTTTGGACCAACTCGTTCTGTTCAAACATGATTTGGATCATGGGCCAGATTTCATTTATGGACTTTGTGATATCTGTCCATACATTCTCTTTGACCTCAGCCAAAGTCTTCCCTTGGTGGAGAACATGGATGACGGGTAAGGGGGATTGGTGGAAGGGAATTGAGCGGAAGTAGGAAGGAAAAGCTCGAATATCTGAGCTCTCTGGGGAAAAGTCATCTTCTGATATAGCTCGGTGAGGATTTCTAGGTTGAAAGGGGATGCAGATTCGACATGGGGAATTTGCATCATCTGGTCTATGTCTTTGGGAGTGATGAGGAACAGGGTGTCTCTGGATGAGGAGATGATGGCTCTCTATTTGGGGATGTAGTGAGCTTGGCATTTAAGTGCGAATTCGGGAAAATGATGGATTTGGGGAAAAAGGTACAGGGGTAGATCGGACTCCCAGAGTCCAATCTCATTGCTCTGGTCTAGCAAAACCTCCCGGAGCCATGACTGGAGGTCTGAAAAGTCGAAATCACACTTGGTATCAGTGATCAATCTATCTTTGTCGACCAACGAGATTTTGTCCAGGTCGACAGGAGGTGGGAGAAAAGGATTCTCCTCTCCTTCTGCTTGTCTTGGCTTTGGCACCATCTCTGCAACAGTACCTGCAAATAACACGGAGTTAGTGGGGTCGACTGACTGTGGATGAAGGTGACAGGAATACAATGGAGGATTAAGAGGTAATCTGGTGCGATGGATGAATAGTGAATGAAGGGGGAATAACGGTAATTTTATTTAAAACTTGGGTCGATCGGGCACGGGAGACAGGTCAACAGGATAACGGGTATGTTATCCGGTAATAAATGGACAACGGGCCACTTGGGGGTGAGATGGCAGGTGACGGTGGCCAAAACATACGGACGGGTGATGTGGCTGCCAGGGATTGGAGTTAAAAGTCGCAATAAGTGGCTGATCATGAGTGAAAAGGTAAGGGACTGATAGCAGGGACTGACAGCAGTTATGGGATGGGACACAACTCGAGAGAAAGTGGAACAAGTGGGAGATGACGTCCATGAGTGACGGGGGCTATCATATAGCAGATGGGGATGGGACCTCAGGATCAATAGGCTGAGGCCACGTATGACCAGGGGCCCGCCAAAGGAGAATAACAATTCCGGACCCCCCCCCCCCTCGGTTAAAAACAAAACATTAGGGGGGGTCCGAAATTCATTGTGATCCATTGATCTGCGCGCTTGTTTCCTGGCCGCAGATCTTAGTGCGCTCTTTAATCCTCATTCCGGACCCCCCCCTCCATTAAAGGTACAACGAACGGGGGGGTCCGGAATCCATTGTGGACCATTGATTTAAGCGCCCTTCCCTAGGCCGTCCAAATGTGCGCCAATGTTATTACCGATTCCGGACCCCCCCCCCCCTTGGTTAAAAGCAGAACGGTCGGGGGGGTCTGGAAACCTCTGTGAACCGTAGATCTGAGCACCATGATCGGGATCGTTGATACATGCAGGAAACATAAATCAGGAGCGAAGAACACATGCACTTGGGGAAAAACTTAGGATAAAAGCCTTTTATGGGTTTTTCTTCAACTTTTCAAAGGGACACCACCATGGGACTTTGACCAACTATCTTTTAAGCATTTGGGACATGGTGTAATCTTGACCTCAAGCTGGTTTTAATGGACTGGAACAATAAAGCAACTGACCTATGATCTAACCTATCTTCCTATGACAATTAACCCAGATTAAACTGTTGGGTTAAGAAATTACTCTACCTTAGGGCTATCTAACCAGGATTAGACAGTCTGGTCAGATTTATTCACTAATCTAACCTAAGGGCTATTTGACCAGGATTAGACAGTCTGGTCAGATTTATTCACTAATCTAACCTAAGGGCTATCTGACCAGGATTAGACAGTCTGGTCAGATTTA
>ML805069.1:50879-76937 GCA_009831015.1 Picea engelmannii | reverse complement strand
TGATTGGGTCCTTGCCATCAAACTTCCTCATATCAATCTTAAGAACATGGTTGGTCTTCAAACCAAAGTTGGAGTTTCTCCATTCTTGATTCACCTTCCTTGTGTCCTCATCATGAATTTCATGGGATGCATTTTCACTTTCAAGTGTCTTCTTTGTTATGAAATGTTTCAATACTTCCATGATCTCCCCTTTTAAACCCTCCATCATCTCTTGTAGTTCATCTTTTGTTACTATCTTCTTTTGTAAATCATTTATGTACCTACACATTTCTTCACCTTCATCAAGAGTCCAAGTAGGATTGTCTGGAGGCTTATTTGGTGTAGAATCTCCCTTTTAGGGTGGCATGTTGGCCAAGTATCACTTTTGAACCTTGATTTTGAGGTGGTTCTGCTAGACAATCTTTCTTCTGTTGTATCTCCCAAGTTTCATCCCTTCTGGGTATGAAACTTTCTTTTATGTAGTTCTATGATATTTCTTCTCTGCAATGCCACAGGTCTGATCAAAATTGGATGTGCCAAGTGGAATTTATGGTAACTTCCCCACAACTTGCCATTTTTCGTCCTTTCCAGGAGATCTCATTTGTATAGCGTGCCCCGCAAAAAATAATCAATATAAAATTATGAAACTCGCACAAAAAATACTACATACTGTCCACGATCCATTGAAACTAGTCCCACTCAATTTGGATACTCTAGAAAGAAGTTATGATTGTTTTACCTGGAACACCTTCTTGATACTAGTCAATAGGACTAGTCAGATACCCTATCTTACACAGGGCGTATCTACAAATTTAAGATGACCCAGAAGCTGAAATTTTTATCAAAGATACCTTAATAATTTCTGTAAATAGCCTCTGGAGTTTAGGTTCTGAAATGTTACAGAAAATTTTTTATAGCGAACATTCTGCAATGACTCGGTTCAGGATGATTCTAGAACCTTATCTTGTACAGGCTGTATCTCTTAAATTATAAGGCCTCAGGAGATGAATTTTGAACCCAACGTACCTTGATCCATCTAATAAATATCCTCCAAGCCGTGCCTTCTAAAACGTTGTAGAAAAAAAGTGATAGCAAAAATTCCAAGGTGTCTCAGATGTAGCAGCAAAACCCCAAGACCTTGAGCTCTGATACCATATGTTAAGAACCAAATATCAATATAGCATAGAAAAACCTCAGAAAAAGTACTCAATGCCTTGAAAAAGAGATAATTTCAGATAATAAGCCTCTTCGAGGGGGAAACCTCCTTTTACCCCACTTAAATGTTCAAGTACAAGATGATTCAAAATCAAAATGTCTCCTTGGTATATATAGGAGACTAGGAGGTATAACTATAACTAATGGCCTAAAGCCGACATAAATAAAATAACATTACTAATATAATATGCCCCAATTAAGGGGTAACGAGCCAATATTAGGGCTTAACAGAACTATAGGTGCTATTTGTAGTACAAAGAACAATAGATACTTAATTTTCAGCCCGCCAGGCTGCGAACCTACGATCAAATGCAATGTTCAGCCAAGAAACCCATAGGTCCTCCTGTCAATTTGTATACTGCGAAAATCTGGGGTGCTATTTGTAGGACACGAAACAATAGAGACTCTTTTTTTAGCCCGCGAGGCTGCCAACCCGCGATCAAAAAACTGCCTAAGTATGGAATGACTCTTTTTTATATGGCTCATTTGTCGAAATACTTTTATATCACTCAGTTGACTAGATTGTGCAAAATTTCTCGTATAATTAAATTCTGCAATATAAATATTTAACAGTAATAATTTAGTGCAGGTCATATTCTGAATTTGTATATCGCGAAATTGTCACTGCTATTTGTAGAGCGCGGAATAATAGATGCCCAATTTTTTGCCCGCCAGACCGAGAACCCCCAATCCAAAAAAGTGGCTAATTATGGAATTAATACGAAATCGCTAAGGACAAAAAAATTGCAATGTTGAACCAACTAACCCGCAAGTCCACCTGTCAATTTGTATATCGCGAAAGTGTAGGTATTATTTGTAGGACACAGAACAATAGAGGCTCAATTTTCAGCCCGTCAGGCCAAGAACCATCGGTCGTTCACATGCCCTGGGTATATCTTCGCCCGACCACTTTTCATACTTTGGTATTTCTTGGAATCGGTTTCGCCATTGTTGTTGCCTTCGTACTTGTTTCTAAATATGCAATAATTAAGCATTAATGCTAGTAGCCATTCTGCAACAATCATTAAAACTGTCACTAAATTCCAAAAGTCCACAGAAGATTTGTAATTAGTACGAATTAACCTAAGATTTTCCTAGAAGCATGTTATCCTTTCCAAGTATTCATTTCAAAGGCCACGCAATATTTATTTTTTGTGCACCGATGGGTTGGTGCTTTTAAGAAATTTTCGATTCTTAATCTCTTTTCACCGTCACCACCACATTCACAGTTTTTTCTAATTGTGAAATTAGTGAGTTGTGATGGTCGCAACTCATTCCTCGTGAACCCTAGAAATTGTCATTGATCAGCAAAAGGCTCGAGGAGATATTCCATTGATACACATTAAACCATAATTTGCAGAGGCTTATATTATCCCTCCCTGATTTTCATTTCAAACATCATCTCGACCAAATGGAAATTCTAAATAACTTATGGCAGCAGTTCTCTCCACACACAGTAAACACATTGTGGCATAATGGCTAGAGGTTCCACTATTCTAGGACATATTGTTACTATTCATCTCCCTCCACCCAGTAGGAAAAAACAAGATGGTCCCTTAGTACACCGAAAGATATATTTCAAGCCAAAGAATTCCATTGCAACCCTGGTTGGTCAGAGAACTTGCCCAGTTGCAGTCATTGCTATCACAGAAGTTGATGCCATGAATTTCGAGCCAAAAGACGATGATCTGATGGACGATGATATGGCAATGGATGATGGCAATGTAGAGAATCTTCCCACTCCTGTGCCCAAATTGAAATCAACCATAATGAACGGACCTTCCTGGCTTGGTGATGGCAATCATGACAACAACAAAAGGAGTTTCAGAAAAGAAACTGACGGTGAACACAACAACCACTTTGCACCATGAAAGTAGGAATTCTAGAGTTCCAATTAGTCCGTTCTGGGCGGAAGAGTTTCAGTGTAAAGCAATGGTATGTCAATGCTCCTAGAGATATATTTCAAGCCAAAAAAATATTGTTTAACATTTTCGGGCATCAGGTCCAAAACTCTTGCTCCTGCCACACATTTTCCTACTAGTCATCTCTTTCTGCCCAAAATGGACTAATTTGGGCCTCTCCAATTGCATGTGCAAGCTGTGATACTGAATTTTTTTGGACTATCCAAAGGCGGTTTCAGCTACGGGCTATTCCACTTGCCCTGCAACCATTTTCGTCTTCTTTCTGAGGAAAAGCTTCTGAAAAATATCAATTTCAGCAGAGGATGATTCATCGACAAGAAAACTCCAAGAATATTGCATACTGCAGAACCCATTCCTGTGTTTGTTGCAGATACCTTCAATGTTTTGGACCGAAGAACTGGTTTCTAAGCATAGATTTACAGTACTCAGTGTTTTTCTTATTTTTTTTATTTTAAATGGATTTGCTATTAAAAAAAAAATTGCCTTGCACTCTTCGTTGTTGCCTCTTTTCTGGGTTTAACTCATGTTCTGATTGGCATGGTTCGGTTCTCTCATACTTCTTTGATCTTCTTCTTACTAATACCAATGTACAATGTTGTAGAAAAATCAGTGTTCTTGTTTCTAGACATGCAATTATTAAGTTTTAATGCTAACAACCCATAATGCAATAAGTTTAATACTTGAGTTAATATGTTGCATTGATGGTAGAATGTATGAAGAACATAGTTACATGCACATGTTCCAATAAAATCTAATCATCCACAAAGCATTTGTTGGCAATTAGTAGAAAAGAAAATTTAGTGGTTAAGGTGATATGTTACAATCATGGAATAATGGATCAAGAACATAGCTGCAGGCATACGTTGCAATAAAATGTAATCTTCAACAATGCATTTTCTGACAATTAGTAGATCATGGTTTTGCAACGATGGTGCTTCTTTGAAACCAATTTGTGCTTATGAAAACTGCCTTCCGCCTCTCTATTTTCCCACTCTTTTATTCCCTCTAGTTTCTCTTCCTGGTTACTTAATCATTTTTTTCCCGACAATGCATTGGTCTGTAGCTTCGTGGATTCACGTGTTTGCATTTCCAATGACCGTTTCCCCTTTCTTTAAATTGACCGTCTATTGTTCCTTGTCCCACAACTGACACCCAGAGTTCCACCATATACAAATTGACAGGTGCACGCTGGTCGGGTCAACATTGCCATTCTAATTTTCCATGACCTCCAAACAGCATTCGGAGCTCCGGTATATACAAATTGGTAGATATTCAAAATTGCAACCATTCTTAGATCATACATTTTTCCGTATTAAGGTCCACCTATCATGCCCTTTTCTGTGCTACACATGTTTGCACTGAAAACTTTTGAGAAATACAATTTAACCGTCAGGTCCTCGCATATTTAGTGGAACTATTGTCACCCCATTTTGAAGCTCGTCTGTCCGCTTTCCATACTTTGCCATTTTTTCGAATTTATTTGGTGAATGGTCGATTTGGCGGGTTGAAGAAATATTCAGTTCATAGTCGTTGTTTCCTGTATTCGCACCCCTTTGCAATTAGCAGTTGGAAATTATATATAAGATCTTATTGCCACATATGAAATTAGCAATTTCTCTGTTCCATACTTAGCCACTTTGGCGGAATTCCACAAATATACAAACCAATCACTCCACTGCCCCATCATGATCTCTTCCGTTTTACACATTTTGCACTCAAAAATTCTAAAACATGAAATTTCATCATGCAACACTTGGCTGTCCTAACTATCCCCGTAACCCTTTTTTCAATCCCGTCCAACCACTTTTTAGAGCTTTCCATTATTTCCTTGCTCTCCACCCTCTCCGTCACCTTCACACTTTTCTATAATAAAAGAAAATAATATATATATCGTGTTTCTAAATATGCAATTACTGGCATTTAATTCTAACAAGTCATCATTCAGAAACCGTATATATTGTCTTTGATGGGTGAAAGGCTCGAGGACATCACATATTCATGCACATTAAAACAAAATTTTCAGGCGGATTATATTATCCCTTGCAAGTGTTCATTTCAAAATCATGAAATCCCGTTCACACGACATTCCCTTCGCACGTTCACGAAACCTCCATTCAATATTTGCTCTTGTCGTACCCGACACATTCGCATTTCTAAATATGAAATAAATAAATTCTACTGCTAACAGTTCATCATGCACCACCAATACAGGTTTTCATTAATCAACGAAAGGCTCGAGGACTTTCCCATTCATAAGAATTTAACCAAGATTTAGCAAAAAGTTACATTCTTCGCTCTAACAATTCATTTAAACCATCATTTGCAACAAAGAAACCTTCTCATAAACCTATGGCATTAGCTCAACAACAGTTATGTGGAGATACAGTGAACACCTTCGGGCGTGAGGACCAGAACTTCCACTGGTCCAGGGCATTTTCTTATTACTCAACCCCTACCCCAGAGAACCAAGTAATTTGGACCTATAGGATTGCTCATGTAGTCAGTGTCCCTGAGGTTTTTGACTGTAAGAACCTGGTTTCTTGGTGCACCAATAAATTTATTATAGACCAAAGAATTATTCCACTGCACAATGGCTCTTCTATTTCTTTGTCACCTCAGGTCTTCTGCCAAATGCTGAAATTGCCTGAGCCAACATTGACATTCAAAGGAGAAGATTGCAAACAATTCCTAGCAAAGCATAATAATGGATTGGACCTCTTTCCCCATTTTTTGGAAAGGAAGAATCTAGTTCCTGAAGATATTACAAGTATGGAGGTTAGTTCATTTATAAATCCATTTTAGGAAATTGTCTGGTTGTTTACAAGAATAACGAGACAGGAGTCCATAGGTACTATTTCCCACATGGCTCTTTATATTTTGTATTTCACAGTGAACGAACATGCCCTTTTTTATTGGAGAAGAATAATTTCCCATGAAATCTCTTCCCAATTGTCAAGCTACAAAAGGGAAAATAAATTTTATATGTCATCCTATTTAGTTTTTGTAATAGCACATTCCTGTCAATTTTCGCAACTGTCTCTGTCCAAAAAATTCAACTGCGAATTCCACCCAAAAATATTCTGGTACCAGGCCTTGTGGAAGCACAAGGCTTCCCACTATTTTTATGAGATTTTTAATGGCTTCCTATCTGTTTTCAAAGTTTTGTTGTTACGAGAAAATGCTCCCCGCATATCTGAACAGGCAACTAGTTTTTTGCACAATAAGGGGACACTCCAGCATTTGGAAAATTACACTTTCATAAGAATTTTTGGCTCCACGAAACAACCTGCTCTCCTTCCATTTCACGTTACGGATAGAATTTTTATTGCAGAAGTAGAACATCAATACAACTACTAGTTCCATCTATTCCAAAGGAAGAAAAAAAAAACAATTCATTCCTCTACCTTGGAAAATAGGGGAGTTCATCTTGAAAAACGTCAACAAAATTGACGATTTCACAACACATTTTAGCATCTCCAACCTCAGATATGCTGAAGACATAAGAGGATTCAACCCCTATGATATTTTTAGAGAACATTTACAATCACTTGGCCTCAACGATTGTTTTGTAAATAAACACCTGCCCAAAAACAGAGATAGTGATGGTCCTGCCTCTGATACCGACGACGTAGAGATAGTGCATAGCTGCACTAAATTGTACACGCAACAGGGGAAAGGCCCCAGTGACAAGAGTGTTCAATCCGCAAATACCACTCCAAAAAGAACGACATCCCGGAGCATCGCTCCAATTGCCCATCACAGCAACAAAGAAACCCAGAGTTCTTCAAACGAAGGAGGAGATAACGACCCTCGTCACTCTAAAATTGATAGTTCTCACAAGCTTCTATTAGAGAAGAAGAGGGAAAAAAATGTGGGTCAGGCAGAAGAGCCGAAAATTCAGAGTCAGAACATGGAAGTTGGCATTGATCTGGATGCCATGTTTCCCTTCCTTGATCAGCTCCAATACGACATCCACCATAGCCATCCAATGGACATATCCGTTACCCAAAATTTTGATGCAGATGAATCCGTTGTGTTCCAGAGCGTTGTTTTTTATAGCCGGAACAAAAGATTGATATTTGAGAAAAAAAAATGTTAAAAATATCAAAGACAAATGTTGTTCAGAGGTTGACATTGCCAACATGCGACCGTCCCAAATCTGTCAACTTTACACCACGACCGGAGAAGCACTTCATGATTCCATTGGACGCATCGAGACCCAAAATGTCAAACTGAAGGACCGAGTCAAGGAATTGGAAGACCCTTTCATTCCTATGTCTTTGCTTGTCGATCCTTTGGCAATAGCCATGCTTGGCACCCTTGCACCCAATGCAAAAGCATCCTCCACCCTGCTCACATCCTGTAAAGGATATGTGCAGAACAATATCAAAAAATGAATAGAATTGGTTACCCAGGCGTGGAAAATATCACAACCCATCGCTTCCCTTGGAACCAGGGCACATAGCTTGCTCGAGCTTTTGCAAGCCGAATTAAAAGATGAAGAAAATTTCTTTTTAAAAATGATCATCCCTTTTGGCAAGATTGTCAACAATATGACAAAAACAAAAAGAAGAGAAGAAGATCTTCCATCCAAAAACAGGATCGCCCAATTGAATGTATGTTGGAAACAAAAAGTAAAGAACCCGCATCTCATTGTTCAGTCATGTGAACAAGCCATAGCGAAGAAAGATGAATTATTCACAAAGCTGTCAAATATAGACTTAGCAAGGAAAACCAACGACTTCCAAGACCCCCTCTTAATCGCAAACTCCTTGCCCTTAACCAGGCAAGAGTTCGATAAACAGGTTGTTGTGTTGAATACCTTATCTCTTGAAAATTTTTACAGCATCCTTCAATTTGATCAAGATCACGTCCATGACTGGCTAGTCAAATATGAAGTACAGAATGAGGAAATTCATCAGGCTCTCTCTAATCTTTCTATCGACTTCCAGGAATTAGAAAACAAAGTTTTCAACATCAAAATTCGGAATGAGATCAACGTCGCCCCAATGAGAAGCTACATTAAAGAATGGGTCGAAAGACAATTGAAACAGGCTGCCAACGAAAGACAACAGACGGTTCTCGACATTCCAACATCCATGGAGAACATCCTTGAAACCACAATCGCTGCCAACATCAATGAAACGACAACCGCAAGCAAATAGACAAAGCGCTCATATGTACTCTCACTGTAAGTTTAGTCATCGCATCTTTCTTTGTTTCTTAGCCTAGTTATTCCACTTTCTTAAATACAAATGTATAGGAAAACACTTATACCTTTCCATTTATTTTCTTTTGCAGCTATTGCACTCTATATTCTTTCCACAATCCTATTTCTTGTACATATTTCTCTAATGGTCCGCGCGAGCCCCAATCCCAGTCTACATCACAAACACATTGAAATTCAGGTTTATATGTAACATAATTAATTTTTTGGTATATTTCAAAATTTGCAATAGTATGTAACAAACTTTCATTTTTTCACATACTTGAAAAAAAAAATGCATTTAAATTTTTATATGTTACAGACTCTATTCTTATCTTTCCTCATTCTGTATAACAAATGCATTTGTTTTTTAATATGTTAGACTTTTTTTCTTATCCTTCAGCACTCTATATGGCAAATGCATCTACTCTTTTATATGTTACACACTTTTTTTTTATATATATTTCAAAATAAATGAAGTTCAACAATGAAGTGTCATTTACATATACTCACAAATGCATTTAAATTTTTATATTACTTATCTCCTATTAATTTTATGTAATCATATATTTTTATATTTCACTCAACAACTTTTTTACTTTGTTACATACTTTCAAAAAAATTAGGTTTGTTAAATACTTTCAAAAATTAGATGTTGATGTACCTACTGTCATTTATTTTTGCCCTATCTCCGTGATGTACAATTTGCACAACATTTCCCTGATATACATTTTGCACCAAACACTTAGTTTCATTTACAATTCGACCCAATTTTCCACAATTTGTTTTCTAACCTCCTTGGCAGGGACTGCGCTGCCACGCAACCTTGTTACAAACATGGAGGAATTAAACATCTCCATCTTATTACAATGTAAGCAATGAAAGAACAAAATTATTAACATGACAGATCAAACAACCTTATTGGATTCCATGAGGACAGCGCTTCATTTACTCCCTGAACCATCCCCACTGCATATAAAGCACTCTCTAGCATCTCTTCCATGAAAGCCTCTTCCCACTACGTGCACTTATCCATGATAATATTTTCCACTTTACTCATGCAATTCCAAATTACATCCGCCAACCCTACTTTTATTACGTCCAACATTTCTTCCATGTCCGAACGCCTCTGAATGTTTTCACACACCTTGTACAAACTGTTGCCAGCAATCACAACCTTCCAATCGTTGGCGTCATATCCAGCAGTACGGATGCATAAGGAATTGGTCCTTATCTGTCCTGCGTTTGCAAGACTTTGGAGAGCTCTCATGGCAGATAAGACAGTTATGCCGGTCGGGTCGATAATGGGAAATCCATGGCCTAACCAGCTGGGCGACGACTCTTTCAGACTCTGGAATAGTCTGTCCGCGTGTTTACTCACCAGTGAGGCTTTTGGGTTAAAAATTTCCACGAACTCCATGATTTTCCATGCTTCGCTACAGCCTTTTATACACTCTTTGACATCATTAGTAGCACGATGGGCAGGCGACTCGCGACATCTTTCACTGAGTGTAGAGAGTTCCATCATAATAGTGAGCAGCGATACTACTGTCATCTTTGTAGAACCTTCCTCAACCAGGAAATCTGGCTAGACTTCTGATAATAATAATAATAATCTATGAGATTGGAAATGGATCCGTAAACCCTAAGTCCCGTCTGCTTCTTAACAGCAAGGAAATCAGTGCCTCGCAATCTTTGCCACGGGAACCACCATTTTGCTGTTCGGCCTTCATGTCATTGATGGATTTTTTATTGGCTATCCACACCGCTGCAAGATTCTCCCCCAGCATGCGCATGAGAACCTTGGAGTATCTCTCAAAGTCACGAGGAACTTGAGACGATGATCCGACTCCACCATCGTCAGTATTTCCAGGCCTTCCTACTCCAGGGTCGTCATGATTTTCAGGCCCTCCCACTCCACCGTCGTCAGGATTTCCAGGCCCTCCCACTCCACCATCGCCAGGATTTCCAGGCCTTCCTACTCCAGGGTCGTCATGATTTTCAGGCTCTTCCACTCCACAGTCGTCAGTATTTCCAGGCCTTCCTACTCGAGGGTCGTCATGATTTTCAGGCCCTCCCACTCCACCGTCATCAGGATTTCCAGGCCCTCCCATTTCACAGAGTGTGAAAAACTCATCTTCAGAAGTCGAACCCATGAGAAGCCGCCGGATGTAGCGATTAGAGAAAACCATCTCTGAAATCAACCATCAAGTTTGGCTGATATAAATGAGAAGAATCTGCAGAAGAAGGAAGATGGAAAGGAGCTTGTACAACCGGGATTTATGAACGAATTTGCGCAGAGACCTCTCCAAAAAGGATAACTTTTTGATTGATTCTGCGTCCCATTCCTTGAATTCTTCTTGCAGCTCCAGCGTAGCCCTTATCCAGAAATCCTCCACACGAAAATATTCACAGAGGCCTAAAGCTTTCATACCGATACGTCTCGGGTAGTAGGCAACGGCCGTGAGTCATCTCCATAAGACGATCGCCCACCCTGATTAGATGAAAATTCATTGTAGGGCGAGAGCAATGATCCGCGACCAGTCTAATCCGTCATTCCCGGTTATGTATCCATTCTAATTCTAGAACGACTCAGGACTCACCACTGACTTTCAATCACAAAGAACAGAGTCGGGGTTTGGCCGGGTAGAAAAAAGCACCCCGCTACATAGCATGAAATGCTGTACAGGCTGGGTGTGCCTAGTTGGAGGCGAAGATGTGTAGGATTTTTTAATACCCTTATTCATTTGCATGGACGGGAAGAATGTTTTGCCACGCCTCTTTGACTTTCCAAATTTCATATATTCCAGTGATATAATTTGTAGAACATATTCTATACATTTTTTAACTTCATGTGACTTTCCAAATTTCATATATTCCAGTGATATAATTTGTAGAACATATTCTATACATTTTTTAACTTCATGTAAAAGTTCTTTATTAAAAGGAGTAAGCTAACTATGCAACCTTTTGGGTTTGAGGGCGAGATCATTATACGTACCATTTCGGATAAACCCAACCTTTTGGGTTTGAGGGCGAGATCATTATACGTACCATTTCGGATAAACCCAAAAAAGATGGATAGGTCGATGCATGTCATCCCCACCCACATGCATTGCATGTCATAATTTTTTTTTTTTGGCTATTCCGCTCCTGCAAATGGACTCAAGCTTTCAAGTGGATAAGATGTATAACGATCATCAGCAAACCCAAAAGATTGCATAGTTAGCTAACTTCCTTTCTTCACACTACCCTATGCCCTGAGCTGATCTCGACAGATTCAGGATTCAAGGGACATTGAAACAAAGTTAAGTATTGATTTTGATCGATGCACGTTGGATGCCCCCGAATCTGCAATGAAGATAAGGATGTCTTGCCCTGGAGATCTTGAATCTGAATCTGCAATTAAAATAAGGATGTCTTTATTCGGTAAAAGAGAATGAAAAAACTAACAAACCCACGTATATGTTTTTCTCTATGTATGGACTTTGTTCACACTGCCCTAACAATTCACACTACCCCTTAATCCGGAAAAAACAGTTTGAAAAACCAGTCTGAAAAAGAGAATGAAAAAACGAACAAACCCACATATGTTTTTCTCTATGTATGGACTTTGTTTACACTGCCCTCTAACGATTCACACTACCCCTTAATCCGGAAAAATACAACGGAAAAACCAGCAAACTCACATGTTTTTTCCTCTATATGGACTTTGTTCACATTGTCCACATTGCCCTCTAAGAAGTATTCTACCCTCTAAGAAGTATTCTACTGGGTTGGCCAAACGTTCTATTTTTTAAGTTTTTTTTGTCGGAATTAGGGAATGTAAATTTGGACAAAATCACTATTTTCTATTGTTTAAATTGCATTTCTGAATGCAGAAATGGATTCAGCCTGCTGAAAAACCCTTGAGGCAAGATTATACAAACTTAGACACTCAAATTTGCAGATCCAACCATTCATCACCGAATTTAGTGCAAGATCGAAAGAAAAAAGTTACCAAAAAACACCGAAAAGGTAGAACATTTAGACTACTCCAATACCATTTAATTTTACCCACATGTTTTTCCCTCCCATATGTTTTGGTGTTGTCTAGTTATTCTACAAAATGATCAAGTTCTCATTTGATAAAATGTTTAGCCTATATTTAGCTATTGTACATGTTTTTCTCTATGTATGGTAATTTAATTTGTTGGTTTATGTTTTATAGATATATAGTACTATAAGTCACTTTGTAGTTACACAAAACACGTGGTATGATTTAATTTTGATATAATTTTTTAAAATGAATTAAAACTTTAAATTTTTTAAATTTAAAATAAACATTAAAAATGTTATGTTTTGTTTTTTTAAATACATACAAATGTTTTGTTTTGTTTTTTCACACGATAACAAGGTTTTTTTTTGCCACCTATTTGTTGATGTTTGGATAACATCGGGAAGACATTTTCTAAAGATAATAATTAACAATATAATTATTATTGATTATTAAATATAGTATATAATAAATAAATGATAATAATAAGTGGTTATTGATTATTCAAGGGACGCATCCTTTCATGGATGGTCACCTTATGTTCTGTATATATGGAACACTCATTATTGTAATAATATATCAAATATCTCTCATATCTCATATGAATGAAAACCAACATGGTATCAGAGGGGTTGACTCCCTCATGGGAGAGCCCAGATAAATATGAAATTCACAATGACAACGTTACTATTGTTCACATCCGGGAAGAAAAGGCTTTTGGTAGGCCGCAATGTCCTCCAGCTGAAGCAGCTACCAACAACAACAAAGAGAATGAGTTCTTGTAGCCTCCCTGCAAGGTTGGTAGCAGAGTGGCAATGAAGACGAGCAATATCAAGAGCAACAACGTCGCAAGTCAGAAGAAACAACCTTAGAGAGGCCTCGGCGTGGCTCAGATTGAACAACTCAGATTACTAGAGAAGAAGAAAAGGTTGTTTCAGGAAGAAACAACAACACTATTGGCTCCTACTCGTCTGGCACTATTGCAACCTTGTGTCTATGGATGCAACAGAGTGTTTGAAAGGCATGGGAGAGGACTGGTGTTTTCTTTTTTGGACGCCCACCATCGACAATCCTAACATTTGTCTGCATTTTCTTAGCAGAATAACCAGATGTTTAGTTTCCCGGTTCTGAGTTCTTATCCTGGGCAGAGTTTTTTGCCAGCTTGGCGTCCAATTGCCTTACTCTTTTCAAGTTCTCCAGAGGTAAAAATGTTGTAGCGTCTCAGAACCACTGGAGGCGCTGCAATTATTCCTGATCGTCCCTAACTACGCCGACAATTGTAGTAACTATATTGTTGGAGAGATAATCCATGTGGAGGATGACTGTTGGTATAGAGTTTTAACATCTCATTGTTATCAACCTCACGACCATTTGTTTAATGCCAGCTGCAAGGAAGTTATGGCAGGGTGACTTAATGGAACTAAGGCCTGTAAGTTTCATAAGGTTATTGATATAGGTCAATTTGTTGAGATGTGGCCGGAAATACTACCTTCGTGCATGTTTTTTAAGCGTTGGAGGTTCAATGGTTGGCGTTCCACTCATAGAGAAAATTTCCTATTACAGTTGGGAATGCATAGGTCTGAGCTTAAATTCTACAAAGCTAGATTTTATTTGACGTGGGCTTGGTTGATCCAGGTTTGTGTTTTCATGAAGCAAAACTAAAAATTGTCTAGGATCAAGTTCAACCATGGGCGCTCCTATTGACCCGACCATGGTTGTTTAGATGGTCCTCTGTGCTCATTTCTTGTGAAGATGGGCCTTGCCAGTACATTGGATCACTCCTCAGTGGTTGCAATGACGTTGTTTATTACTCTACTATGTGCTTTCATTGTAATTGGGCATCTTTTAGAGGAGAATAGATGGATGAGTGAGTCCATTGCAACACTCATAATTGGATTGTACATCATAGTAATAGTATTGCTATTTAGCCAAGGAAAAAGCTCACATATTATGCTATTCAACGAGGAGTTGTATTTTTCATTTATATCCTTCCACCCATAATATTTAACAAAGAATCACCAGTACATCATCTTTGTGATACGGTGACTATTGTGCCCTAGCTTGTGGCAAATATAGTATTTCTATGTGGAGCAATACCTCCAAAGATGGATCATGTGACATACTGAAATATCAATTGGGTACAATTGAAAGATGAATTTTTTTTTTATGATGAGAAGAAGACTTGTGGAAAGAGGGTTCTCCCATAAAGAGGAAACAACTAGTGAGGCATGCATGACTACAGTGTATGTTCAGAACATAAGTCCTCATAAAAGTTTGAGAAACATGAACCCCGAGAAGGCCTTCACCAAAGTGAAAGCGTGAGGTTGAACACTTCAGGATATTTGGGTGTCCAATATACATTCATGTACCCAAGGAGAAAATGACCAAACTAGACCCTTCAAGCATAAAGGGTACATTTGTGAGGTAGAGTGAGTTTTTGAAGGAATATTGGATCTACATCCCTAGTCAGATACAAATTGACATGAGAAGAGATGTTACCTTCGAGGAGGAGGTAGCCTTCAGGAAATCTATCGCACATGGAGACTGATAGTGAGAAACATGGAAAGATGGTGCCTTCTCCCCCTCACCCTCCACTAGTTTAGAGGGAAACAATTGAGCCTATTGATCCCATTGATCCTGTAGCTCCAGTTGATGTTCCTAGAAATATTGTAGTAGGTCAGAAGAGACCTACATGGACTCGTCAGACTCTATAGGAGGAAGAAATACATGTAGCTACTTGTGGTACCTTCCGAGAGAGCATGAGACCTCAAAGATATCCATGCTATGCCGCAACTATGAGCCACATCATTGATTATGAGCCTTCATGTTATGAGGATGAATCTAGTATGGAGAGATGCCATGATGGAGGAGTATCAATCCATCATGAAGAATTATCTGTGGTATATTGTTCTGAGACCTCAAAGGAAGTCTGTAGTGACTTCCAAGTGGATCTATAAGATCAAACATACAACTGACGGAAGCATCAAGAAGAACAAAGCAAGTTTTGTTGCTAGAGGATTCTCTCAAGTGGACGGAATAGATTATGAGGAGACATTTTCTCATGTTGCTCGATACACTTCTATTTGAATGATTATTTCCCTCATAGCATCCATGGGTTGGAAACTACATCAGATGGATGTGAAGACAACCTTTCTCAATGGAGAGATTGGGGAAGAAATATACATCGAGCAACCAGATGGTTTCGTCATATATGAGAAAGAGTATCATGTGTGTAGGTTGAAGAAGGCCCTGTATGGACTCAAGCAGGCACCTCGAGCTTGGTATGCAAAGATTGATGGACACCTGATGAGTTTGGGCTTCATCAAAAGTGTTGTTGATCCCAACCTATACTGCAAAACTGTTAATGGTGAGGCCTGCATTTTGGTCTTCTACGTTGATGATTTATTCCTCACAGGTACATAGAGCTTTATTTTTGAATGCAAGTATGTGTTGGCCTCTGAGTTCGAGATGAAGGACCTTGGTATGATTCACTACTTCATGGGACTAGCGGTGTGGTAGAGAACTGATGAGATCTTCCCGAGTCAGGGGAAGTACATAGTTGAGATATTGAAGAAGTTTGAGATATTAAACTTCAAGCCCGTGGCTATACCAATGATGACGAATCTAAAGAAATAAAGTGTGTCTTCTTCTGATTTTGACGAAATTGATTTGACTCTGTACAGACAACTGATTGGATAATTGATGTATTTGGTTAACACCGGACCAAATATTTGCTATGCATTGAGTGCACTTAGCCAGTTTATAAGTCAGCTGAGATAAACACACTAGATTGTCGTGAAACATGTGTTGAGATACTTGCAAGGGACAATTCAACATGGTCTGAGATATACTTCCAGTATTGATATGATATGGCAGGAATATATTGACTCTGATTGGGCAGGGAGCGCAGTGGACAGAAAGAACACCTTCAGGTGTTGCTTCACTTTGGGATCTTTCATGGTTTCCTGGTGTAGCAGGAAATGAACTTCTGTGGTGTTGAGCACAATAGAAGCATAATAAATTGCATTAAGTATCGTAGTCCGTGAAGCAGTGTGGCTTCACAAGCTCCTTGCATATCTATTCGAACATGTGCTGGATTCCATCATTATTCATTATGGTAACCAAAGTTGTGTGAAGATCTCTGATAATCCAATGTTTCATGACAAATCGAACCACATTGAGATCAAGTACCATTTCATTCGATATATGGTGCAAAGGAAGGAAGTATTGGTGCATTACCTTCCTATAGATGAGTAGGTTGTTGATGTTCTTACCAAACCAGGACAAAGTTTAAGTACTTCAATGACAGACTTGGTGTGGCAGAGAATGCCTCCCTCGCTGAGAGGGAGTGTTGATGTTCGCAACTTCCTGAGACATTCTCCATATCGTACTCGTATGTGACTGAGTTGATTTGATCTGTGATGACACTTATCCAAGAAGGGATAAGTGCGGTTGGGCTTATAACCCAATGTCCCATGTGGAGAGCACATGAGGACTTGTCAAGGGAGTTGACCCTTGACATCATACACTATGGGAGTTGACCTTAGTGTTTCTAGAGGGTGTAGCCTCTAAAAGTCCACATGGAGTGCCATGTGTGATAAACTTTCTCCAGATTGTACTCCTCCGTGAATTGAGTTGAGTTGATCTGTGAGGAAACTTATCCGAGAAGGGATAAGTGGAACACTTATTCGAGAAGCAATAAGTGCAGTTGGGCTTATAACCCAACGTCCCATGTGGAGATCACATGAGGACATGTCAAGGGAGTTGACCCTTGACATCATACATTATGGGAGTCGACCCTAGTGTTTCTAGAGGGTGTAGCCTCTAAAAGTCCACATGGAGTGCCATGTGTGACAAACTTTCTCCAAATCGTAATCCTCTGTGAATTGAATTGAGTTGATCTGTGAGGACACTATTTGAGAAGGAATAAGTGCATTTAGGCTTATAGCCCATCGTCCCATGTTCAAAGAACATGAGGACATGTCAAGGGAGTTGACCCTTGATGTCTCACACTATGGGGAGTTGACCCTAAGTGTTCCTAGAGGGAATAACCTCTAGAAGTCCACCTGGGAGTGCCATGTGTGACAAATATTTTACTACTACAGTGGTTTTATACCACTGGCAGAGACTGCGTGTCTCTAGACAATAGTTGTGTACTACTATGGAAAGATACCTCCCTAGCTAAGAGGGAGTGTTGATGTTTCATCATCGAGCATAAATTCTCCTACATTGGGCTGCAGAGCAAGGGAGATAGGATACATTTATCACAAAGGTGCACTTGTGATAAATGGGCCCAGATGTAGTCCTTGATCATGACAAGGAATAATATAGACTCGAGGTGCTTGAAGTGATTTCCACATGTCAGTTAGCATCAAGCTGACATTCACTCATAGGCGTGTGCCTGTGGTGAAAGATCCTGGTGTGGTCTTTGTCCTAGTCATGGTGATTTGACAAGGAATTATAAAGACTCAAGATACTATATTCTATTACATGCGGACCCAAAGTGAGCCTAATCTTAGAGAGAGTTAATTGGCTCAGAGGGAGGATCACAAAAGGAGTTTCTCCTCGGCTCAGGTGGGAGAGAGATGTTTCCCAAGACTGACAGACAAGTGTCATGAGTCTAGGGTGAAGTTTGTATACTTCAAAGACAAGAGTGGCATGTTGCAAAATGTCTCCCTCGTTGAGAGGGAGTGTTGATGTTTGGACAACATCGGGAAGACATTCTCTAAATATAATAATTAACAATATAATTATAATTGAATATTAAATATAGTATATAATAAGTAAATGATAATAATAATTAGTTATTGATTATTCAAGGGACACATCCTTTCATGGATGGTCACCTTATGTTCCCTATATATGGAACACTCATTATTGTAATAATATATCGAATATCTCTCATATCTCATATGAATGAAAACCAACACTATTGTGGCCATTGAAGATATTAATATTGTATTTATGTTTTAAACAGAATCCAAAACTGAAATGAGGCTTCCAAAATTTCAAGATATTAATATTGTATTTATGTTTTAAACAGAATCCAAAACAGAAATGAGGCTTTCAAAATTTTAATGGTTGAACAGATGGCACATAATTATTTGGCAATGGTATTGTTGTTCATTTGTATGGAGAATCTTTTTGTCATTATCTATGTGGTTGTACCATTGACATGTCTCATTCTATGATTTAAAGACTAATTGATATGAAGACATGTCTTTATCTGTGTAGTTGTGGATGTACCATTGGCATGTCTCATTCTATTCTATGACTTAAAAGATACTCATTGATTGGAATCTTCTCTTTGGGGGGATGGGTTTTGCAACTAAGCATTTATGTTGGAGTTTTCTACATGGGAGGCGTTTAAACTTTCCCATTGAACTATTTTTTATTTGTTTCTGGAGAGTATCCCCTTATTCTTCACCTAGGTGGGTGTATTGTTGTTAGGTTTTATAAGAGTTCCATACTCATAGTTTTAGTCACAGTCCTATTTTATTTTTGGCAGACTTGAGGTTGTTTTTGCTCAGTCTTTGGTTATAGATCCTTCTTCCAGTTTTCTTCCTAGTGGGGTCACTTTGTCCACTGATGGCGGGCGTTGTTATTTCTTATTAACTGCTAGTCTGGGGGGATCATTATCTCCACTGTGCTCTCTGGTGTTTCTTGGATTTTGCAGAACCTTTTTCCGGTTTTCCTCCTGGTTGGGTCACTTTGACGTATGATTATTGGTGCTCATTTGGATTTTTTTCCTATTGGCTGCTAGTCTAGGAGGATCATTTTCTCCATTGTTCCCTTTTGGCGTTTCTTGGATTTTATTTTTAGTTATTGTGGTCAACAGTGTTGGAGTCTTGGGATGAAGCATAGTGTTGACTTCAGCTTGGACAATACTTCTTTAAATGCTCTTGAGGAGGAAACAATATGGAAGAGATTTAGAAACATTAATAAGTCAGACCATGTTAGTGTGCTTTCCGATGGTTCAAATCATTTTTCTAATTATCTTTCTGGCCATCCGGGTTTTGGCACTTCTCTCTTGGGTAGTAACCAAGGTTCCTATCAGTCGAACCAGCCCTTTCAGGTGAATCTTCCAAAGACAGTGACTCATGTGGTATCAGGTTTAAGCCTTCATTAGAAAGGTTAGGTGACTGTTCAACCAGTCGAAGGGATTATCAAGGGGAAGAAGGGGATCGATAGACATAGGGGTAGCCTCTCTCAATCTCCTCAAGTGGGGGTCTGAAAGAGGGTGTGGAAACCAAACAAGAGGACCAAAAGGATGGTTTTGGGGGCTGATGTGGGACTCGAGGATACCTGTAGACTAGAATTGTGTGGGCTGGTGGGGAGATTATATTATGCATATTTGGCTACAAAACCCTTCTCTGAATGGATGAGAAAAATGTGGTTGCCCATCCTCTGATATGTTCCTGAACTCCACTATCTCACCAAGGGATGGATGGGGTTTATTTGTAAAAGTCCGGATGATGCTACCCTTTTGCTGAATAGATTCTAGGTACTGGGAGGTAGTAGTCTGATGATAAAGAGGTGGAGGGTAGCCTTTGATCCATTAACTGAGCATTTTCATTTTAGACACTTATGGGTCCTTCTTCCAGGTCTTCTGTTACATTTCTGGAATTTGGGGGTGTTGAGGGCGATTGGGGATTCTTTGGGCCGATTTATTGCACTGGATGAGGCATCTTTGTAAAATATGAACAATAAAGTGGGGAGAATCCTTGTTGCAATAGATATTCACGAAGGTTTACCAGAGTTGATGGATATCGAGTGGAGAGGGCGGCATTTCAAACAAAAGTTATATTACCAAGGGATACCCTTTAAATGTAGTTTGTTTTGGTGTACTGGACATCTTAGACATAACTGTAGTGGCACGAAGACTGATGATATATATGAAGATACTTTACTACATGAAGATCCCCCAAATTACATATCGTAGGTAGATTCCCTCAAAACGGTTTTTTTCCATTTTGTTGGTGGGAATGGTTTTAGTACTGATTTGGAATCTTCACTGGTTGGTAAGTTAAAGTCCTGTTGTCCCTCTTTTTTTTCTTCTCTTAATCATTGGGAAGCCCTTGAAAAATCGAAGTGGTTATCCAGTATTACAAATGTTAAGGATGTGAATGATACAAGTCTGGGTTTTTCCCATCCTTCCTCAAATTCATTGAAGGCATCAGACCATTTCCCCTCGTCTTACCTTGCTTCAGAGACTCTGAAGGTTCTAGAGTTCTCGACTATAGTCATGCCCGACTTGCCCTTTCTCGCAGAGGTGTTTTCTCCTTCAGCTTCCCAAGGACAACATTCAGAGAGGATCCCAAATTTTTCTCGTTCTCCTACTTTAACGATGGCACCGGATCCTGGTTTAGATTTAGGGGTTCGTGAATGAGAAGAAGAGGATCCCTTTGTATTTCTTGTCCTTGAGTCTTTATTTCCGGTACTCAGGAGCACTAGTAACTCGACTAAGTTATTGATTTTCCAAGGGAAGGTGGCTATAATTCTGGCTTCACAATTAGGGGCGTCCAACTCAAAGGAAGCTTCAGGGAAGGAGGGTAGAGATTTCACCTGGTCTAGAGGACTAGGTTTGGATTTATCATTGCTAAAAACTCGGAGCAAACGCAAAAAGGTGGCTCAAGGAACTAACCAACCCACAGTTTCCAGTGAACCTCCCACTGATAGTGGGCCTCTTAGAGAAGTGAAAGCCTTTGCGAGGTCTAAATAACGCTTTTACTTTCTCTAAATGTCATAGGGATTGGAGGCACTCTCAAAGTTGTCTTGGATCGTCGTCTATTGGATCAGAAGCATCCCAATGTCATTTTTTTTAAGAAACGATGGTAAGCGATCATAGGGAAAGAGAGTTTTTACACTTTTTTTATTGTCTTGGGTTTCTTGTTCTGTTAGCTCTGTTTGAAAATCTAGAGGATTGTTAGCTTGTTTGGATCCTTCTTTGTATCTTTTTTATTCCTTTCACACTCTTGGAGGTATTTTGCTAATTGGAAGGTGTGTAGTTTCCAACAGGGAGATAAGTTTGTTTAATTTATATGGGCCTTGTACAAACATAATTCCCTTATGGAAATCAATCAAAGAAAGTGGTATTTTGCGTCTTCCAAATTTGATCCTAGAGGGTGACTTAAATATTATCTTTACTCGTGAATAGGTTTGGGGAGGTTCCAGGGTTATTACTAACATGGATGATTATTACAAAATCCTTTTTTAGTCCAACAACTTAATTGACATTAAACTGGAAAAGTTGGTGCCCACTTGAAGAAATGGTTGATCTGGACAGGAGGCTATAACTAGAAGACTTTATAGGGTTTTAGTTGTAGAATATCTAATTTCATAAGTTGGTATATACCAGTCCTGGGTTGAATTTCTGTTCGTTTCAGACCATGCACCATTTTTTTTTCAAATGGAACAGGCTCCAAATTATAAGAGATTCTCGTTCAAGTTTAATGTTGATTGGCTCAATGATAAGAAGTTTGTGGACCTTGTTCATATGACATGGAAGGACCCATTGTTCCTAAGGGAAGAGAACAATCAGAGGCAACTTTTAGGGAAGTCACGGGTCCTAAAAAAAGTTACAAGGTTATGGAATAAAGAAAATCAAGGGAAAGAAAAGCCAAACTGATATCTCTGGAATCTAAGATTAAAACTTTCATTGGTTTATTGGCAGGTGATCCAAGAAATCTTGTTGTTGTTTCCTCTTTAAAACAAAGTGAGTCTGAAAGGAATACTATTCTTAGGAGTGAAGATGAGTTGTGTCGTATTCAGAGTAGAGCTCTTTGGTTATCAAGTGGGGATAATAACACTAGATACTTTCATAAGGTGGCAAGTCATAACATGATTACAAATCATATTTGGGGGATCAAATCAGGAGATGGATTTTTGGTTAGCGATCATGAAGCTATTAAAAAAGAGGCAGTGAACTACTATAGAACTCTCTACAAGGCACCAAATATTCCATCGATTATCAACGATTAGTACAAAGCCACAGATATATTCTCACAGATGTTGGATGAAGAGGAGTCCTCCGCATTGTTTTTGTTGGTTTCGCTAGAATAATTGCATGATGTTCTTGTACATTTCAAGAAGGAAAAGAGTTTAGGCCCGGATGGGTGGACTTCATAATTTTTTATTTTTTTCTTTGACTTGATTGGGGAGGACCTTCTAGCAATGATTGAAGAGTCTAGAAGATAGGGCTCTATTTTGGGTGGTATTAATTCTACTTTTTTGACATTAATTCCAAAGTCAAATAATCCAAGGTCTTTTGAAAAATTTCTCCCTATCTCACTTTGTAATCTGTGTTACAAGGTTGTCTCAAAATTAATTGCAAATCGATTAAAAACATTTTTGTCTAGGTTTATCTCTCCCGAGCAGCTGGGTTTTTTACAAGGAAGACACATTCAAGATGTTATCGGGACTGCTAGTGAAAGTAATCATAGCATTAAGAAGAAGAAGATGAAAGCTTTTGTTCTGAAGCTTGATTTAAAAAAATCTTATGACTGTATTGATTGGGTTCAACTTCGTTTGATTCTTCATAAAGTGGGATTGGGCATTCATATGACAAACTGGATAATGGCATGTGTAACTTCTTCATGCTTTGTTGTTTTAGTAAATGGAGAGCCTACGAGCTTCTTCAAAAGTGAGAGGGGGGTTCGTCAAGGCTGTCCATTGTCCCCTCTTCTCTTCATTCTTATGATGGAGGGGCTCAGTCTATTATTGAAGAATGCATAGGTGGAAGGTTCGATCTCAGGTCTAAAAGTTTCAAGATGGACTAAAAATCTTTCATTTTCTTTTTGTGGATGAAGTCCTCATCATGTCATCGGAGAGGTTAGAAGAGTGGAAGGAGATTAAAGGTGCCATTGAGTTATTCTGTAGATTTGTTGGCCTTACAATGAACCAGACTAAGTCTATTGTTCTTTCAGAAGGACTCAATGATTTGGAGCTGGTCCCTTTCAAAGATCTTATAAATTTTTAAAGACTGACCCATGGCTTTAAGTACCCGGGGTATGTTTTAAAGACTGACCCATAGCATGCAATTGATTGGGATTGGCTCGTTTCCAGATTTTCTCAGAAAATTACAAGATGGTATACTAGGTGGCTCTCATTAGGGGGTATATACATTTTGATAAAATCTATTTTGGAAGAACAACTGGTCTTTTGGATGTCAATGGAGTCTATGCCTCAATCGATCATCAACAAGATTCACAAAGTATTTTTTCACTATTTATGGAATGAATGCAATGACTCTTGCCAGTTTCATCTATGCAGATGGGAGATGCTCTCCAGGCGTAAAAGAAATGGGGGATGGGGGTTCCTTAATCTCTATCATTTCAATTTGTCCCTGAATGTGGTTACATTATGCAGGTTATTAACTCAGCAAAGTATCTGATATCAGGTAATCTTTGAAAAGTATCTTCATAATAATACTCTTTTTTATTGGCTTAGACAACCTACTCACAATCTCCTTGCAGTCTCAACGATATGGGCAAGTTTAGTTCGTTCTCTTCACATTTTAAATCATTGGATTAGCTAGAATATAGGGTCAGGGAAACATATCTCTATTGGTAGAGATAAGATACTTGGTACGGGGGATGCATCCCTTCTCAGTTTGGAGCTAGTGGAGGTTTTAAACTCAAAACAAATCCTTTCTTTAGCACAAGCATCCAGTCATCGGGATATCGGAACCCTTGTCGAAGTGTGGAAAAACAACAACGATTTGGGTTTGTCTGGAGCACTCGCAGAGGAGTGAACTTCATACACAGTGGAATTAAAAAAGGCGGGCGTCACCCTGTTGGGGGATGTTATCGATTCTCTCTTATGGGCCAAGGGGGGATCTTTCAGGGGTCATTTCAGTAAAAAAAATGTTATAATGCCATTCTATCTACCCAGAACCTTCCAACTCGGCATGGATGGAAAGAAAATCTGTCGAAAGGCAATGTAAAACTGAAAATCATTCTATTTTCTAGCTAGCAATGGAGAACAGGCTACTTACCTGGGATAATCTCCAAGCAAAAGGGTGGAGTGGTCCAGGCCTTTGCCTTCTATGCAGGCAACATGATGAAGAGATACCTCATCTTTTTATTCATTGCTTCTTTACAAAGGAGGCTTGGTCTTATTGTGCGCAACTACTGAATTTGAAACTGTCATGGATGAGATCCTCTCTCAGTGAATGTATGGATGATTGGAGCAAGAAAAAGGAATTGTCAAAAAAGTTGCCATTGCTGATTTGTTGGAATGTATCGTTGGAGCGTAATAGACTGATTTTTGAAGGAAAGACTCCATCTTCTAGAGCGACAGTTCATAGGGCTATCGAAGTCTTCAGGAATAAGTCTATTGTCACAAATCAACATATTTTAAGAGTGAATACAATAAACAGGATTGTTGGTTTTGCAACGGATTTCTTTGATGGAGCTTCGATGGTAGGGGGTTCCAGTTGCGGAGTAGGCGGTGTTGTAAAAACTAGAGGTGTGTCAGAATATAGATGGTATTTCAACGGTGGGGAGGGAACAAACACCAAAGTAGAACTATTGGGTGCGTGGGCTTCTCTTTTTATTGCAAAGCATTTGGATATTCGGGATATTCAATTACTAGGCGATTCAAAAGAAATAATTGATTAGCTAAAAAAAAAGGGAAATCTTCAGGCAATAAATATAGAAGGATGGAAAAGGAAAACTAGCGAAACGGTTTCTACTTTCAGGGATATTACATTTTAGCGTATCTATAAAGAGACCAATCTGGTGGCAGATAGGCTATCAAAGCAAGCTCTGTTGGCATCGAGTGGAAGCCTCTTTTATTATCCCTGTGAGGGAGAGTCTGCTGGAACTGTCCAGCATTTTGACATTTTTTAATATCGGGGTCTCTCTTGGAAATTTAGTACTAGGTTCAAAGTGATTAGTCGGTCTTTTAGATTGAGGAGTAATTAAGTGTCTTTGAGTGTTGCTATTTTGTTTTTTGGAAGGCCAAAATCTGTTTATTTTGAAGAACTGTTGGGAGTTGGATGGTTTTTGTATTGGATATATTTAAGTTCGATGATGTCTGAAAAATTCTATATTAATATAATTAGTGTGAATTTTCTGCGGGAAAAAAAAAAAATACTCACTGATATGAAGACCTGTTGTCGAGACTCACAATAAGCATTCAGCCTGAGCTGAGTTTTACATTATGGAATTTAAATAATTTAAATCCAAGCATTCAGCGTGAGCTGAGTTTTACATTATTAAATTTAAATAATTTAAATCCAACAATGTAAAACTCAAAGATATACTAATTGTTATGTAGTTCTATGTTTATTGTTTAGATGTTTTACTTTTTGAATTAGACAATATAATTATTGGTGAAATGACAATTTTTTTGTTACTTAAATTGAATTATTAAATATATAAATGATTAACATTCTAAAAAAAATTGTAACATTTAAATTATACAAACTTAATAATTCAAATCTACATTTTTTTCTTTCTAACCAAATTTCAAATAAAACTAATAAATAAATAAACATAAAACATTTAAACCGCAATATTGAGAAACTAATCACAAAAATGCAAACAACTCAACATTCTTAGCTCGCCACTAGCGAGATGAGCCCTTAAAAACCAATATTGCCAATAACGCAAGATTCTTTACTAGCGACTAGTGAGATGAGCCGGTAAAAACGAGTCGACCAATTAAATTTCACGTCACCCAAGCATAATATAAAA
>ML805069.1:26473-38754 GCA_009831015.1 Picea engelmannii | reverse complement strand
ATTGGCTAATATATTTCAAGTTTTATTGTTGCTTTCAAATATTTCAATATTTGAAATTAATTACAAAATCAATAAACTTTGTTATAAGTACCATATGCTTTTAAACTATTCTTTTATTTAACGCTAAATAAATAATATTAAAATTCATATATCTATACAAGAGATTCTAATTAACTATATAAGTATTCCTTAACTACATCATAGTTATTAAAAGCCAAATCTACTTATCACACCACCACAATAAACTACATTTCCAGTTTCCCAATATAGATCTTTGTATCCAAAACTAATTGAAAAACATATTAGATTCACCATTTTAACAATATAAAAGCGTTCAGTGAACACATATTATCCCCATTTATGCCCCTAAACCAAATAGCTATACTTCAGCTACATATGCTTCATCCGGTTAAATTCAATTCGCATAAGAAGTAGTAAATTCGTAGTACTAGGGTTGTATTAATTTTATCCATTTTAAAATAAAGAAATACAAAAATCTGAAACATAATAGGACAAATAATATTCTCTAACTCTAACTTTGTAAAAAGTGGAAGTGATGTTTTCTGTTGTATACACATTAATTTTTTTTTGTTGTATACACATTAATGTAATAAATTTTATATAAATTAAAATATATATTATTATGTAATGTAATAAATATTATATAAATTAAAATATGTATTATAAAATGTGTAATGTTTAATATTTTTTTTAATTTTTTTTATATTAAATTTGGTAATATATTATATAATATAATAATGATTATATAAATAATAATAATAATAATGCCTGCACGGGTGTAGACGGATTGGCAAGTGCCGTGTAAATGGAAGGAAATTTGTAAATGAAGTCTCATGTTCGGACTTACTTCGTGCCCCATTCTTGCAGGTTGGGTGGTTGCACCTGGGGTTATAGTGGTAGCCGCCTAATAATAATAATAATAATAATGTATTTTTGAGGTCACGACCAAGTCCACCAAATTGGTGTATGAGACCCCCTTGTTTGTGGGACAAGGGACCCCCCTCTACCCAACGAATTGTAAAATTTGAAATGTTTAATTTTAATTTTAATTTTTTTCATCTTCTCCATCACCTTAATCATCATCATCCATAATTATACTCTAATCTAATTGTTAGGGACTAAGCTCCCATGCAGCCCTTGGTTTTCTAGTTTTTCATCTTATTTTATACTACCACTTTTTACTTTCTCTTGTTTTTCTCATCCATTCTTTGAAAATAAATATTCCATTCATCCTTTTATTCAATAAGATTTATATTTCTTACTTTATACTAAGCTTTTTAAGTTTTATTTTATTTCACTTTTCCATTAAAATTTATATTCCCTAATACTTTTTAAATCTTCTTTTATTTTCATTTTTCCATTAAAATTTATATTCCCTAATACTTTTTAAATCTTCTCTTTTTTTCATTTATGTTTTGTTTCACAAGATTTTTTATTATTTAATGTTTGAATTACATTTATGTTTTGTTTCACATCTCTTATTAGTCTCTTTTGTAGGAATAGAGGGATTATAGTGATTCGTTGACTTCATATTAGTTTGTCCTTTGACCACAAATATTTGCATAATCTCTATTGTTGGAGCTAGGGAACTAAAAACATTGATTTTTATATTCTAAAAAGTACCATATATGTAGTGATGATAACGGATTCGAGGTCTTATTGCCAGCTTCGCTATTCCTAATGTTTGATATGTTAACATATCCAAACTTTTTTATCATGTACAATCTTTTTGAATCATATATTTTTCGTATGTATTGCTTGAATGTGGATTAATGCTAGCATTAGTTCGAATGTTTGTCTTAGCATTTTCTGTTAGCTAAATTTATGGAAATGTTTGATATGCTAGCATATCCAAAGTTTGGCCTTCGAATACATTTTGTAGTGTTTGAACTATTGTTACATAAATTATAATAATTTTTTTGGGTATGTCAGAGACCTGCTACATTGCATTTTTTTCTTAAATGTTTATAGAACATTTTTGACAGACTTAAATGTTTACCTAACAGGCCTAGGAACGCTGAATGTTTACTTAGCAGGCTTGTTACAATACTATTTCTTCTGTTTTTTTATTTATATGCAATGTTCTCTGTAGTCAATTTGGACAATATTGTGCTTCAACGACATTGTTGGTTCACTGGTTCATGCTTTCTTCTTGCATCTCCATTGATTTCTTATTTTCATGTTCTTGTTGTTCTTGTTTTCATGTTCGTCTTGTTGCAGTTTGCACATTTGGGGTTCTACAACCATGATTGGAACTACGTCATTCCTAGTGGACTAGTTGATGCTTGTTTCTTTGTTCGTTGGATGTTGTTTATTGTTGTTTGATTAGACTTTGTAGGGTTCGGGTCCTACGACTGCAGTTGGGCCTTTTGGTGCTTCTTAATTGGGTTGTTATTTGTTGCTTGTTCTTGTTTGCCTAGGGTTTTCAATGTTGGGGTGTTGCATCCGTAGTTGGATCTCTTGTTACATTGTTTTGCAGTTGAATCTCCATAAAATACTATTAAGATAAAATAACATACGAAAAAAATTGCATCTCTTACGCCTTCAACTAGAGTTTGTCGGCCTCAAACTATATGTCATAGCTGGCGATGTTTTTTCCATGGTTTATGTCTTACTATGGTTTCATAGTTATGAGAGTAAGTTTTGTTGTGTGAGCGATATAGTTGTTCTCTCCCTTTTTGTTTCCTCTTGTAAACTGTGTTTCTGGTTCTATAGTTTCTCACGTTTCTATACTGCTCATTCCGACCGACCATCGTTCGGTTGCATACTTAGCTAATTTTATGGATGCGGCTTCGCGAATAGGTGCTATCGAACTATGGAAGCTCATGTTTGGTGTATACATATTGCACCCAGAACTTTTGTGCTCTACAATTCGACCCTGCACTCCTAGAACTTGCAACCACGCCTCTACCTGTGATGAGTTTGTCTATCCTACCTACCTTTCGATACTTAGTCGAGTTTTCAAAGTTTGGCGGGTTGATGCCTTTCTGGGTTCAGAAAATTTAAAATCATTTGTCGCTCCCTTCCATCCCCGCTACCTTACGCCCTTCCCAATAAACATTAATTATGCTTTCAAAAGTCACAACCGACCAGACAGGTTCGAAAAGATTGTCTTTAGTAAGTGGAAAGCTCGAGGACATCTCCCATTAAAATGAATATACATGCGAATATTATGGGATTTGGTAATTTCTTTTGCCTGCATTTTGAATTTGCAAAAAATAAATAAAAAAATATTGGCTCTTTTAGTTTTTTTTAAGGCTTCAACATAGTCCACGAACGTATCACCCACATAAGCCTTGGCGTCATGTCCCTCTTTAATATTGTGCATATCTTAGATGTTATATTTGAGAATCTGCTCGGATATGGGAATGTTAATACATGTTATTAGTCACTATTCAACGTACATATTCGAAAAGATTTTCATTAATAAGAGAAAATATCGAGAACATTTGTCATTAAAATGAATTAACACAAAATCTAGGGAAGATCATCCAATGTTGCTTTTAAATACTTATTTCCATTTCTCTCTATCATCAAAGAGTTGCGCTTTAGGGTGCCTTTGTTCTGATTTTCCTGGTCATGGACATGTAAGACAACTTAGAGATGTGATTGAGGCCCAAATGAAAGAAGAGAGGCTGGTTTTATGTGATGTGAGATTTGAGTAAAAAAAACTCTGTTATCCACCAAAAACTCAGAAAGGGGAAAAAAAAAGAACAAGTATCTTCTGGTTGGTGTTCTCCCTGTATTTGATGCTTTGGTTGGTTGAAAATCCTGCCTGGAGATTTGTTTGTTGATCTTGTTTGTTTTCTTGCTGGGAGTTGTAATGGATTTTCAGGTCACGTGAAAAATACTTCTTCGTTGAAGTATATAGTTTCTTCCAACAACACAAATTTGGCAAGTGTATCGAATTCTGCAGATCACACAAGAATTTGTCTTCCTCAAGGGTGTCGCACTTACAGTGGCTTGCAAAATGGTTTTTGATGTTCATAAATGACGCGAAATATTACTCCATTTGCGAATGTACCCAGAGGCAGGTAACAGAAATTGTATGGGTGGATAAAACGACATATTATTACTACAAAAGTTTCTATTTCAAAGTTTGTTGAGCTACTTCTTGGTGTGGGAACCGACTTGACAGAAATCCATGTTCTTTGTCAAAGTTTGTTCGCTTTCCTATGGATGTAGTTACAGACTCCACATATTTGGCGTCACCTCCGAACATTCCAAACCTTTTTGTGGGCCGCCATATCTGCCACCACTATGACGAAAGATATATTCTGATGTGATTTGCAACATTTGATACACTTTCTAGACTTGTGTTGATGTGTTCTGGAGCATTTGATACACTTGCCAGACCTTTGCTGCCCGAAGAAGTCATGTACTTCAACAAAATAACATTTTGTAGTTGGCTTGGACATTCCTTCCAATTTACTGTAATAAAACAAATAAGTTCAACATACAAATCTTCAGGCAGGCTTTTCAACCAAACAGATGATGGAATACAAGGAGAATAACAGTCTCAACATACTTGAATTTTTTTTCCGTTCCATAGTTGATGTCACATAAAACGACTCCCTCAAATTTGAATTGGGCCTAAATCACATTTCTAAGTTGTCTCGGATGTCAATGGTCAGGAATATTAAAATGAAAGCACCTTAAACTCCAATTTTTGGACGACAGAGGGAAATTAATACTTGACAAAGAATGGAATGTTGAATAACCAACCAATGCAAGCAGACCATATCTAGAAGAGACAAGTTATTCAAAAAATTGGGATAGATCGAGTTGGCAGCACCAATTAAGTCCAAGACCCGAAATTGATATTCAACTCATTTTTTACGAATTAAGGATTTGATCGTCAAGAAAACTATCAACAAGCTTCATCAATGTACATATTTTTTATTGGTTGGCAGCAGGCCAAATCACAATCATTGTGGAAAATAATCTCAGATGTATTTTGTAACCCATATTATTTGAATATAGAATAATTGCAGTTTTTTTTATGGTGTTTTTCAATCTCTAGTATTGCTTTTCATTTTATTTTGTACATTTTTTCCCTATGTGTCATTAAAAATGGACGACAAGCTTTTCTCTCTGTTGTCCAGTATTTCAATTTAAAAAAAGGCTACTGTGTTCGTTGCTTACATTTTACATTGAAGAATAATTTGTCATAGGCCATACTTATGTGGCACCGACCCTATACTTAAGGAAATAAATTGGAGGACCCATCCTGCTTTCATTGTTTGGGTCGCATAAATAGAATGAATTAATGACTTACAATAGGGAAGCTCAAGTGTTGACGCCATGTTCCTGTTAAATATCTTGCATATATTACAACTTCTTCTATTTGATAATATTTGTGCATATATACTAGTATGAGTACTATTGGAATAAATATAACCTCCTCTTAGGCAAAACTTAGCCAATTATCTGGCCATTGGGTCCCGGGTTTGCGGTATTCAACAACTATGTTCCCTATTCTGTCATATACATCTTGCAACCAAAGAGCTTCCGTGATCTGCAATTTATGCTTTAACTAGTGATAACTGACGAGGGGTTCGAAAAGTTTGGCATTAATAAAGGAACAACTGAAGTTGCCTTAATTACTTAAATTACACCAAATTTTGATGAAATTTAATTTAATTTAGATATTAATGTTTATGGAAAGTCGAAGTTTGCTCATGTCATTGCAAGGAATACAAGATGAAAAGATGATAAGGAGTTTATATCGTTGAAACCACAATGAAAATTCATGTTTCTTGTTGTGTTATATACATCTTGCAGTCAAAACTTTCTTGGTTTCAATGAAATCTGTGAACTGAAGAGCATCTTGCAAATTGGGAGATCATTTGCATTTGAAACAGAAACAATCCTTTAATATATATTAGTATGAATACTATTCAAATAAATATGAAAACTTTCTCCATTAATACATATTAGTATGAATACTAATGAAATAGATATCAAAACTTTCTCTTGGCCAATACTTAGCCGATTATCTGGCCACTAGGCCCTGGGTTTGTGGTATCCAACACCTATGTCCCCTGTTCCGTCATATACATATTGCATCCAAAGAACTTCAGTGATCTGCAGTTTATGCTTTTACTAGTGAGAACCCAACAGGGGTTCGAAAACATTGGCATTAATAAATGAAAAACAAAGGGTTTTTGACTGTCACATACTTATCCCTTTTCCCCTTTTCTTTTTCCCATCCATTATCGCTTTCTAGTTTTATACTTATTCATCTTTATATGATCAGCGGTTGCAGGGTTGGTGGGTTGACATATCTTCATCTCCATCTATATCTTCACATGATGAATCTGACTGACCGTTGTTCATTTCCATACTCAGTCAATTTTATGGCTGTGGTTGCCGGGTTAGCGCATACGAACTTGCCTTTTCTTCTTCCTGCCCGTTATTTCTTTCTGGATATATACTTAGTCGCCTTTCTATGATATCTGGTTCCAGGGTTGGTGGGATGACATGTCTTCATCTCCATCTATATCCTCACATGACGAATCCGACCGACCACTGTTCATTTCCATACTTAGCCAATTTTATGGCCCTGGTTTTCGGGTTGGTGCTTACGAACTTGGTTGTTTATTGTTTCGTTATATATATCTTGCATTCAAAACATTCATGATCTACAATTCCACTGCGGGTTCCTCATATACATTAACTTTGTTCAAAGTATCTATCATTGCCTTCCATCCCCACCAACTTCGTGTCCTTCCTGATATAGGTTAACTATGCTCTTACTAGTGACAACTGGACACACTGGTATGAAAGAATTGGCACCCGTTGCTCCGCCATGTACAAATTGACTACCGGACTTCGACATCGTCCCCTCTTCCTTGTTACTAATTATGCATTCAAATGTTTTGAACTATACAATTTGGCTGTCGGGGCCTTGCATCCTCTAGGGAAACCTTGTCACCCTATTTTGGATCCTTGCGTTGGCGGGTTCACAAAAACTCCAAGTCCTAGTCACTATTTCTTGTTCTACCCAACCTCGTACTTCTTTCTAGATATGCAACACCAAAGGTTTAATACTAAAACGACATCATGCAACAAGCATAAAAAAATCGTCATTAATAAGCAAAAGTTGGGACAACCAACCATCCCTATAGAACTTGTCCCAGCCAACGTTTCTATGTTCCATACTTGCACACTTTTTCGATTGTGGGTTCCTGGATTGACAACCTCAAAATTGTATTTCGAATTTTTCACGAGTTGCAAATACCACTTGGAGTTCTGCAATATACAGTTTGTCCGCAGGAATGTATGAAAACTCTTAATTATCCTCTTTCCCCCCCTCTATTATCCGTTTGTGGTTTTATATTTAGTCGCAGCTATATGGTCACGACCTCATGGATTCACAAATTGGCAGCTCTTTATCTATATATTCACACCATGAGCTTGACCGACTGCGGTCCCTTTCAATACTTATCCAGTTATGTGATCACCATGTCTCAGGTTTCCGGTATCCAACACCTATGTCCCCTGTTCCGTCATATACATCTTTCACCCAAAGAACTTTTGTGATCTGCAATTTATGCCTTTACCAGTGAGAAATCACCAGGGGTTCGAAAGGATTTGCATTAATAAGCGAACAATAGATGTTCTTCTATGAGATACTTAGTCCTTTTTCCCTTGTCTTCTTCACGTGTATTATCTCTTTCTAGTTATACACTTATTGCCTTTCTATGATCGCGGGTTCCAGTGTTGGCATGTTGACATATCTTCATCTCCATCTATATCCTCACATGACAAATCCGACCGACCACTGTTCCTTTTCATACTTAGTCAATTTTATGCCCGCGATTGTCGAGTTGGCACTTTCAAACTCTGCTACTTCTTGTTCTGTGTTATACATCTTCCACTCAAAATTTTCGTGATCTACAATTCCACTACAGAATCCTTAGTCCTTTTTCCCTTTTTCTCTTCCTGTGTATTATTGGACTATAAAGTATGGACATGATATTTTATAGAGCATGTACGGATTCTGCATTCCATACCTAGCCACTTTTTGGATCATGGGTTCTCGGGCGGGTGGGCTAAAAACTGGGCCTCCATTGTTCCGTGCCCTACAAATAGCACCCATAATTCTACAATATACAAATTGACAAGCTGACCTGTGGGCTGGCTAGCTCAACATTGCACTTCTATTGTTCCATGTCCTCCAAACAGTGCTCGCAGTTTCATGATATACAAATTGACAGACAGACTCCAGGGTTGGCGGGGTCAAGATTGCCATTGTTTACGGATGGTAATCCCTATCAACTATCTAACAATATCTAAAAAAAATATTTTCAATACTAAATTAGCTCTTTCTAGTGACAACTGGACACACTGGTACGAAACAGTTGGCATCACACCCTCCACAATATACAAATTGACTACCAGATTCCGACATCGTCTGGTCTTTCGTGTTACAGATTATGCATTCAAATGTTCTGAGCGATACAATTTGAACGTCAGGGCCTCACGTCTTCTGGAGAGACCTTGTCAACCTGTTTTGGATCCTCTTGTTAACAAGTTCACGAAATGTCCAATTCTTGGATATTGTTTCAGGTTGGTGCTTTCGAACTCTACTAGTTCTTGTTCAGTGATATACATCTTGCACTCAAAATTTTTGTTTTCTACAATTCCACCGCACACTCAGTCCTTTTTCCCTTTTATTCTTCCCGTGTGTTATCACCTTCTGGTTATATACTTAGTTTCTTTTCTATGATCGCAGGTTCCATCGTTGGCGAGCTAACATAACTTCATTTCCATCTATATCCTCACATGACAAATCCGACCGACCACTGTTCCTTTCCATACTTAGCCAATTTTATGGATGCACTTGTCGGGTTGGTGCTTTCGAACTTTATTGCTTCTTGTTCCTTGATATACATACTTTTTTCATCTACAATTCAAATGCGGACTCCTTGAACTCGCAAACTTCACTCTACCACGGTTCACAAATGTTTGAAAGTATCTATTGCTGCCTATCATCCCCACTAACTTCCTCTCGTTCCTAATATACATTGGTTGTGCTCTTACTAGTGAAAACTAAACACAATGGTAGGAAACAGTTGGCATCCGTCCCTCCACAATATACAAATTGACTACCGGGTTCACATCTTGTACTCAAAATTTCCGTGATCTACAATTCCACCATGGACTCCTTAGTCCTTTTTCCCTTTTCTTCTTCCTGTGTATTATTGCTTTCTGGTGATATACTTAGTCTCCTTTCTATGATCGTGGGTTCTAGTGTTAGCGGGCTGACATATCTTTATCTCCATCTATATAATCACATGACAAATCCGACCGACCGTTGTTGCTTTCCATACTTAGCCAATTTTATGGCCGCGGTTGTCGGGTTGGCGGTTTCGAACTCTGTTGCTTCTTGTTCCATGATGTACATCTTGCACTCAAAAATTTCGTGATCTACAATTCCACCGCAAAATCCTCGAACTCGCAAGCTTCACGCTACCATGGTTAAAAAATGTTTCAAAGTATATGTCGTTGCCTTCCATCCCCACTAACTTCTTGTCCTTCTTAATATACATTGGTTATTCTTTTACTAGTGACAACTGCACACACTGATACAAAAGAGTTGGCATCTGACCCTCTGCAATATACAAATTGACTACCAGGTTTCGACATCGTCCCCTGTTTCATGTTAACAATACAATTTGACCGTCGGAGCCTCACATCTTCTGGGGAGACCTTGTTAGCCTATTTTGGATCCTCGTGTTGATGGGTTCACAAAATTTCCAATTATTAGTCACTGTTTCAGGTTGGTGCATTCGAACTCTGCTGCTTCTTGTTCCGTGATATACATATTGCACTCAAAATTTCTGTGATTTACAATTCCACCATGGACTCCTTAGTCCTTTTTCCCTTTTCTTCTTCCCATGTATTATCACTTTGTGTTTATATAATTAGTCGTTTTTCTATGATTGTGGGTTCCAACGTTGGCGGGCTGACATATCTTCATCTCCATCTATATCCTCACATGACGAATTTGACCGACCGTTGTTCCTTTCCATACTTAGCCAATTTTATGGTCACAGTTGTTGGGTTGGCGCTTTCGAACTCTGTTTCTTCTTGTTTCTTAGTATACATTGTGTACTAAAAAATTTCATGATCTACAATTCCACCGCAGACTCCTTGATCAGGGGATCAAATTTTGCTCAAAAATTCAAAGTGCTCGAAATCGCTTCAAATCAAATGAGAGAGTAGGCCTCGTCGTTGCGAACCCAACGCAACTCGTTTCATTTCAAACAGACGTTGGGAGCGAGAGATATTGCGATCTGTTTGAATCGTCAAACAGGCAAAAAAAAGGGGGACACTGACTATGCAGTTCGTACAGTCCGTACGGATGCTGACGTGGCATGACCATACACTGATGTGGTAGAGATCATACATCTAGGTGGTAGGTGATGACGTGGCCTTCATTTATTGGCAGACAATTGGCATATGAGTGTTTGACACGTGTCATTTTGGTGGCTAATGGTATGTTGACATGTGGCCCAATCCGTGGCCGCCACCTGTCACTTGTTGTTTGGTTTAAAAGTTTTGTCATTGGCAGGAGTCAACCCCACGACCTCCGGGTAGGGGAAACAACTTGGCAAGGAGTAGCCAACTAGTGTGCCACCGTGCGTTGTTTATTACATATGTGGTCCAAATTATATTTCAATTTGAATGTATGTGTGGTTTGGGCCACGACCGTGCCAGGGCTTAGCCCCAACCCTTGGTCGCACGCTATTTCATATATGACCACGACTATGTTACATAGTGCGCACGCGGTTGAAATATGGTTCAAACGGTTGTGTAATCAAACCTACCCGCCACTTGTTACTATATTATTCGCCTATGGACAGAGCCCCATTTTTAAAACGCCCGTGGTCACATGACCATATGACTTCAGCCTTGGCGGTTAGGGGCTGGCATGCCCATAACCGTCCTACAGTTTGCACCATTTGCACGGTTGCATTCGGTGCCAGGTTTTCACGCTTTAAATTGCGTGTGTGCTAGGTTGAATGAACAAGGGTGCAATTTGTAGATGCAGAGACAACAAGCTTGAAGGAGGGACTTCCAAGAAGCCTAACTTCTTCGTTTTTTGGCCAAATGAGGTGCCAAAAAAGCCCGGCTAGGGGTTTTTGGACGCTCTGAAGCCATTGGAGCAGTCTGTTGGTCAATTTGAGCATTGCAAAGCATGTTTTTGAGCACTTTGAGCAATTAATAATAATGATCCATTGGAAGTTGGACCAGGAGATGTAGCCCAAGAGAGGGGTGAACTCCTTTATCATTTGTTTTGTTTATGTGCTTATGTTCATTGATTATGCTACTGTTTATTTGTGTCTTAAATGACTAAATCCTATTAATAATGTGTTTCAAAGTTGATCCATTTTCTTTTAACACATAAACTTTACTTGCAAATATTTTCAAGATTTCAAGTCTTCTTTATTTTTAGATCAAGTTGGTATCAGAGCACTGGTTTTTGAAGACTTGATTGTTTGTAAGTGTTTTGTTTTATGATGCTCACAAGGTTGAAACACACAAGAGGAGAAGGTCAACTTGTGGATCCAAGTTCTCATCCTTCAAGGAGGAAGCATATGCAATCACCGCAAGTTTCAAGGAGGAATTCACCAAGTATGGCTCATGAAGAAATTCATGAACGTGTTCCTACAGAAGATGAAGATCTCAGAAAGGTTGTCATGGAAATGAGAGAGATGATGAAGATCTTGATGGAAAGAAATGCAGGGTTGTAAGGTGAAGGCTCCAACACTTCAAAGCATAAGGGAGACAGTGGTGATAAAGCTCCAAATGGAAATGGAGGGAATGGTGCTTCTCCACCACCCTCTCCTCCATCTTCTTCTTCTTCTTCTTCTACAAATTCAAGACCTCTTCTGAATTCTCCAAAGGGACATGGTAAAACTCCTTCGCAAATTCCTTCATTAAAGCTTGATATTAAATTCAAATTGCCAATATACAATGGAGAAGCTAATGCTGAGAAATTAGATAATTGGATACGTCAGATTGAGGTATATTGTAGAATACAAAAAATTCAAGATGATGAAACCAAAATTCAGCTTGCTTCTTTAAGATTAGATAGTGCAGAAATTATTTGGTGGGAATCCAAGACTCAGGAGGACATGAAGAAGCATGGTAAAATTTTAATTTCTTGGAATGATTTTATTGTTGCAATTAAAAAACAATTTTATCCATTGGCATATAAGCAAAAGGCTACTATGGAATGGCAAAAT
>ML805069.1:2988-18344 GCA_009831015.1 Picea engelmannii | reverse complement strand
TCCATTTTATTTCATGGCCCTTCCTGAGCATGGCTGTGATATGTTTCACCAATTCAGCAAAATTTGAGACAAACCTCCTCAGGAAATTAATCCTTCCCAAAAATGCTTGGACCTCCTTTTTAGATCTGGGAAGTGACAGGGCTTGGATTGCCTCTACCCTGGCAGGATCAATTCTCACTCCTTCTACTGAGACTATATGGCCTAATAACTTCCCCTCTTTCATAGCAAACAATGAATTTTTGGGATTTAGGGAAAGTCCAAACCTGCGACACTTCAGGAAAACCCTCTTCAAGTGGCAATGGTGCTCTATATCAGTCTTGGAGAATACTATTATGTCATCTAGGTAAATTACCACAAACTTATCCTTTTCCCCGATGAAGGCTATGTCCATGGCTCGCTGAAACATTGCTCCTGCGTTCATCAGCCCAAATGGCATCTTGGCATACATGAATGTGCCCCAAGGCGTGGTGAAGGCTGTCTTTTCTCTGTCTTCAGGCATGACTGATATCTGATTATAGCCAGAAAAGCCATCAATCATAGATATCCTAGATGCACCAGTGACCCTCTGCAATATAAGTTCCATGTTGGGCAGGGGGTAGTTGTCCTTCCTTGAACTCCTGTTCAGGTTCCTGAAATCGACACAGAGTCTGATTTCTCCGCTCTTCTTTCTTACTAGGACCAAATTGGCTACCCAGCTGGAGTATCTCAAAGGGACTATGATTTGGGCATCCAACAAATTTTTCACCTCCCTCTCCATGACAGGTAACAGCGTAGGAATTATCTGTCTCAGCTTATGCTTGAAATGTCTAGCCTCCTCTTTTAGTGGGATCTTGTGCTCAATGACTGATGTGTCATATGTCTTGAGGTCTTCGTAGGTCCACGCGAACACATCAACGAACTCCCTCAGCAACTCTATGTACTCGGTCCTCTACTTCTCGGTCAAACTCTTTGAGAGCTTGACAAACTTGGGCTCTTCTGGTGTGCCTATGTTGCACTCAGTCGTATCAGCGTCATCACCTAAAATCCTGCCCTTCATCGCCACATCGTTTCCATCGAACAATCTCTCTAATGGGATCAGTCCTCTTGGTATATGATTTCTCAGCAGTTGAATAATCTGATGGTCAGCAACTTCATTCAACAGCTCCCCAGGGTGGTGATCAGGTTCCTCGCCAGGGTCTTCATCTATATGCAATGCAGAGAAGTCATCGATGGATTGGAGGAATTTCTCAATCTCTTGATCATCTTCAAATACCTTCCAATGTTTGACATTGTCTGGTACAGAGGGTCTGTATCTTATTTCCACCTCTGATCTTTCAGTGGGCAGTGCAGGAGCTTCGAACAAACTAGCTGAGAAGGCTTGAAAGTCGGCTGGGGCATTTTCTTCCCTTGGAATGAAAGAGATGTTAAAGGCCAGGAAGAAACTGTCAATGAGGTCCCATACCTCGTTCCTGTAGTTTTTGAGATGCGGGTGCTTGGTCTGATAGACGTTTTTGACCTGCTGGATGATCAATTATGCATCCCCGAACACAGCCATCTCCCTGATTCCCATTTCTTTTGCAGCCCTTAATCCTAGAACCAGAGCTTCATATTCTGCCACATTGTTGGTAACTTCGAATTCCAGCTTGTATGATAGTGATATGGTTTCTTGAGAAGGAGATTTGAATACCACTCCGGCACCTGCACCTATACTGGAAGAAGCTCCATCAAAGAACATCTTCCAAACAGAGGTGGTTGGAGAAGGCATGCCCTGCTCAAGACTGAGTTTCTTTCTGATCTGTAAAGGGGTCTCAGACTCATCAGTGACCTGCAATAAGCTAGATCCTAAGTCAGTGTCTAGGGCATAGATGGGATGATTTGTGGGGTTTGCTTCATCGCTGACTATGTAGGCTAGCTGGGCTTCTCTATACAATCTCTTATGTTCCCCCCCAAAGACTGGAATGGTGGCATACGTGAGATCCATCTGCAGCGTCCCTCCAAGTCTCTTAATCCAAGACCTTGACAACAGCATGCCAAACTTGGGAGGAACATCGGCTACCACTATATCCATGATCATACTTTTCATGGGCAGCTGAAACAGGGAAACTACCAGGTCCTTGATGACTCCCAAACATTGTACCCTTCAGGAGTCAAAGTAATAGAGGTCATGATAGGCTCTGGTGACTTCTAATCCTAGTTCTTCCATGACGGCTTTAGGCATGAGGTTGTGGGAGGCCCCTGAATCCATTAAGCAATTATGCAGCACTTTATCATGTATGTTCAGGGAGGTGTAGAAGGGAGGGGATGAATCATCTCTGTCTTCTACCATGGGACCTAGGACCACTGCAGGCCTTTCATCTTGGAGGCTTATGAAGTCTGTGGAAGGGCTAGAGGCTTCAAATTTCAACATGTCGGAGAAGCGTTTTTTAAATTCCCCATGTTTGATTAACTCAGTGAGGGGCACAGGGATTCTAATCTTTTGAATTTCATGCTCGAAATTAAAGGAAGATGCAAGCTTTGGAATTTCTCTAATTTCAGGGGCATGACTTTGAATAATAGGGAAGAGAGGTTGGGCCTTCTTACCTCTGTGGCTGTCAGCTATCTTTTCAGCAAGCTTCTCTGCTCTAGTGGATGACTCGGGAACATCAGGTGCTGCTACCTTCTTGTCAGATCTCAGGTTATACCTGCCTCGGCCCCCGCCGGCTTTGTCTCCCTTGCTTAGTTCATTCAGTTGGTTGTCCATGAGATACTCCTCGTACGCTGACTTGGTCAGATGGGGAAAAGGAGGGGTGATTTCCACAGAGTGGATTTTGGGTTCAGGCTTGTCTTCTTCTGCTTCCTCTTCATCAGCTACAAAATTGTTCTGGAAGGGAGCCTGAATCCTTTGGACATCTCTATCCCTTTCTTTCTCTTTGTGCATAGTCGGAGGAGTAAAATTGTTCGGCCTTCTGAAACCTCCTCTGTTTTCAGTGTTCTGAGGTCCTTTGTTCATTTGTTTCCTCTCCATATTTAATCTCTCCATTTCTTCTTTCAGAACATTCACCAGCTGGGTCAGCTCATTTACTTGAGGGTGGGGCAATGATGGGCCGGAGATGTTGGAGCCAGAAATAGAAGCTTCAGATTTTCCTCTTCTTCTGTCTGCGTCGGCCTTGTTCCTCAGTCTGTCAGCAGCTAGCATGTTGGACTCCACCTCTATAGCTGCATCTTGCATCTGAGCTAAAGAAGTGGCTCTTCTTTCCCTTAATACGAGACATAAATCAGGGTCAAAGGCACTAGCATATGAAATTTGAGCAGATGCTTCTGAAGGCTTTATTTCTGCAGGAATCTTATTATACATCTTATTGAATCTTTTGGAAAATTCAGAGACTGACTCTCCTTCCTACTTCTTCAGGGACCCAAACTCAGTCATGTAATATATGTAATCCTTTCTATCTCCCCACTGCCTCAGGAAAACATCGTCCAGGGCCTCAATACCAGCAATAGATCCAAGGGCCAGTCCCCTGAACCATTTTCTAACCTCACCATCCAAACTCTGGACAAAGACTCTCATCCAGACATCTTCATTTTCAATATTGAGGTTGTCTGCATAACTGTAAAAAGAAACCAAGTGCTCTTCAGCAGTTATGTCCCCCTCCCCAGTGAACTTGAGCATATACTTCAAGTAGTCTCCAGCAGGGAGAGGGTTCATGGGATGAGGCAAGATCAAAGGAGCATATCTAGCAGTGACTATGGCATCCATTCTGTTCTGTGGGTGATTAACACCAGCCATAGGGACGTAGAGTGGAGGAGAACTCGGAGGGGATGGAGTGCGAAGGGGTGAGGTAGGAAAAGGGGTTCCCACAGGAGACAATGGGGAAAACAGATGGAAATCTAAGGGACCTGAGTGTTCAGGTGCTTCTCTCTGCGCAGCAGTAGTAATCAAAGGAGGAGTAGTGAAACCTCCTGAGGGGGGAGTGACAAGGATATTTCCTTCTGATACTGGACTAGGAGGAGAAAACTCAGCAGGAACACTCCCGAAGTTCAGAAAACGGGAAACCTCAGAGGAAGCACGACTAGGAAGCTGAAAATCATAAAATGGAGTTTTCACAGAAGGGGATGGCGTATTACCTCTTTCAACGACTGAAACTTCTTTTACAGAGCTCTTTCCCTTTTTGCACACTGCTTCCAAGTCTGCTTCTGGTGTGGCCAAAGGCAAGTGTGGATTAGACCTCGTGTGTCTACCTCTCGAAGCCACAGCTGATAGAACAGGTTCTCCCCAGCGGATTCGTCACAGTGGAGTCGCCAGGTGCACAGTAGAAATCTTCTAATTCTGATTTCTGATGCACCTTCAGAAATCAGTTGATCGTTGTCGTTCAATCCCAGGGAAAATATTCAACATCGTCCCCGGCAATGGCACCAGAAATGTTGGCGTTCGGAGGTCACTCCTGGATTGCTAGCAGGAGTAGAGCCCGAAGCCCATCAGTTTAATGTCACGATTTGTTTAAAGGGTGATCAAATGGAGGAAAACTTAGAACAGCATCGCATCAACTCAGAAACCAGACCAAGCATGCATGAAAGAGTGAGGTCTTGATAAACTCCAAACAGTGAGTCGTAGTAAAGGGTGAGCAGATGGAAGACTTATGCAAGAAGGGTGCAAGGTCTATCACAGACATCCGGTGTGTAACAGACTGGAGAAGAAATGCATTCAAACACAAAATCCTTTTACATTCAAACACAAATACTAGAGAATACAAAAATGTCACAACAAATCCTTTTTCGCAACAAGATTGTTAAGTCCACGTGAATCCTTCAACTATGAACCCTCCAGCAGAAGATGAAACAAAGATGGAAAAGAGAGACTATTTTTTATAAACCAAGAAGTCTCAAACACAGAGGCATAATCAAGGACCAGAGTATTTGCTGAAACTTTACAGTCGGGAGCTTAGCTCTACCATTGATAGATACAAAAATGGAAAAAATGCCTACATATACTCAAACCAACAACAGCAGCGGAACCAAGAAAATGCATTGAAAGCTTTGCGTTTGCATGGCTTCTGACAGTCAACATCTGAAAGATCGTGCAACTTATGTCAGATGCAATCTTAATTGTTTGACAGTTCCAACGGCGAATCGACGTGCCTTAAATTCATGGACGTGCTTTCCCATTAATGTGGAGGCGATATCTAACCACCACCAACCACTTCAATAACTGCAACATCGGGATTGAGGATGGCCCGGCCAACTCGACACCTTCTGGATGTGGAGGACATCCCATGCAGCCACCTGGAATAACTGACCGGCTCAAAGGATATGCGGGGAGAACAGTGCATGAATGGAAGAGGCAAGCTTAATGCGGCGAAAGGCTGACGTGGAGGGAAAAGGATACGTGGCGAGTGATAAATGGATTATGAGACGAGGGAAAGGTCATCTGGAAGTGTGAGAGAGAGGTGAATGGTGACACATGGTGACAAGGGAAAGGCGGGCAGAAAGATGACAAGGCGGGAGGTGGGCCCATGTGGGTTAAAGACAGGACAGTTGAGAAGGTTGGGGCTATGTCTGAGCCGTTGATCTGGGCTCCTCGATCATGGTCGTTGCAAACTGCACCTACTATTCCGGACCCCCCCCCTCGGCTTAAAGGTAGAAAGGCGGGGGGGTCCGGAATGGTATTCATCGCCGTTGATCCAGGCGCGCTCATCTGGACCATTGGAGAGGTGCGCCCCCGATTCCGGACCCCCCCGTTTAAAGTTCGAAAGGAAAGGGGGGTCCGGAATTTGCTGTGCGTTGTCGATCTTGGCGCGCAAAATCCAGCCATCCAAAAATGACTCATCTTTAATGCAGAAGTGCTTGCGCCCAAAACTTAGGATAAGTGGGTTTTGACCCGCTCTTTTGCAATTCAACCCCCTTAGCAAGAAATATCGCTAACAAGTTGGCATATGAGCGTTTGACACGTGTCATTTTGGTGGCTAATAGTATGTTGACACGTGGCCCAATCCGTGGCTGCCACGTGTCACTTGTTGTTTGGTTTAAAAGTTTTGTCATTGGCAAGAGTTGACCCCGCAACCTCCAGGCAGGGGAAATGACTTGGCAAGGAGCCGCCAACCAGCGCGCCACCGTGCGTTGTTTATTATATATGTGGTCCGAATTATATTTCAATTTGAATGTATGTGTGGTTTGGGCCGTGACCGGGCCGGGGCTTAGACCCAGCCCTTGGTCGCGCGCTATTGCGCGCTATTTCATATATGACCACAACTATGTTACATAGTGCATGTAGACGGTTGAAATATGGTTCAAACGGTTTTGTAATCAAACCTACCCGCCACTTGTTACTATATTATTCGCCTATGGACGGAGCCCCATTTTTAAAATGCGTGTTGTCACATGACCATATGACTTCAGCCTGGGCGGTTAGGGGCTAGCGCACCCATAACTGTCCTACAGTTCGCATTCGATGCCAAGTTTTCACGCTTTAAATTGCGTGTGTGCTAGGTCGAATGAACAAGGGTGCAATTTGTAGATGCAAAGACAACAAGCTTGAAGGAGGGACTTCCAAGAAGCCTAACTTCTTCATTTTTTGGCCAAACGAGGTGCCAAAAAAGCCCAGCTAGGGGTTTTTGGACACTCTGAAGCCATTGGAACAGTCTGTTGATCAATTTGAGCATTTCAAAGCATGTTTTTGAGCACTTTGAACAATTAATAATAATGATCCATTGGAAGCTGGACCAGGAGATGTAGCCCAAGAGAGGGGTTAACTCCTTTATCATTTGTTGTGTTTATGTGCTTATGTTCATTGATTATGCTGTTGTTTATTTGTGTCTTAAATGAGTAAATCCTATTAATAATGTGTTGCAAAGTTGATCCATTTGCTTTTAACACATAAACTTTACTTGCAAATATTTTCAAGATTTCAAGTCTTCTTCATTTTTAGATCACTCCTCGAACTCGCAAGCTTCACTCTACCATGGCTCACAAATGTTTCAAAGTATTTGTCACTGCATTATATCCCCACTAACTTCATGTCCTTCCTGATATACATTAGTTATGCTCTTACTAGTGATATACAAATTTCCCTCTGGAATGTCCTATCATACCCTCTTCGGTGTTACGCGTATTTTACTTAAAAGTTTCGAGACATACAATTTGACCCTCGCGCCCTCACCTCCAATAGTTGTACCTTGTAACCCTATTTTGAAGCTGCTTTTTCCCGTACTCGTGACCTCCGTACTTTCTTAGTATGCAATTAGAAACCTTTCATGCTAACAGTTGACCATGCAAGAACCGTCAACATTGTCATTAATGAGCGAAATGCTCAAGGAGATCTCCCATTATTAAGCATTAAACCAAGATCCATGGAGAGTTATATTGTCCCTTCCGATTGTTCATATCAAACACGCGTTTTCGTGTTGGGTCGCTTGAGAAATCTACAATGCTTAATCGCTCATTGTCGTATCTACCATGTTCGCATTTCTATGTATGCAATTACTAGTCTTTAATTTTAACAACGCATCATGCAACATCCATCCAAATTGTCATTATTGAATGAAAGTCTCGAGGATATGTCCCATTCACACGCATTGGACCAATATTTGTGCAGCGTTATATTATCCCTTCCAACTTTTCATTTCCTTCATCGTCTAGAGCAAAAAAACATTCTTGTAGACTTCTGGAAGTAGGTCAACAACAGTTTTGTAGAGATACAATAAATATCTTTGGACATCAGGACCAAAAATTCCAGTGGTCCAAGGCATACTTTTACTATTCATCCCATTCCACCCAGAACGAAGTGATTTAGACCTCTAGAATCTCTCATGCAGGCTACATCCCTGAGGTTTTTGACTGTAAGGAGGTGATCTCTTGGTGCACTAAAAAATACATTCCAAGCCAAAGAATTATCCCACTGCACGACCATTCTCTTTTTTCCTTGTCACTTCAGGTCTTCCGCAAGATGTTAAAATTACCGGAGCCAACATTGACCTTCAAAGGAAAAGACTGCAATCGGTTCCTAGAAAAACATGATAACGGGTTGGACATCTTAGCCGAGTTCCTCAAAGACCTGAAAACAGTTCCTGGAGATATCACAAAGTTGCAAGTAAGTTCCTTTAGAAATCCATTCCGGGAAATTGCTTGGTTGTTTACAAGAATGATGAGACAGTCATCCACGACAAACATTTCCCATATAACTATTTATATTTTGTACTTCAAATTCAAGGAACAATTCATTTTCGATTGGGGTCCAAGATAACTTCCATTAAGATCTATTCCCAGTTTTCATGATTCAAAGAATCAAATAAATTTTATATGTCATCCTACTTGATTTCCGCAATAGTGCATTGTTGTCTATTTCCAAAACTTTCTCTTTCCAAGAAAATAAACTGTGGATTTGACCCAATAACATTATGGTACCAGGATCTATGGAGGCACAAATCCTCCCATTGTTTTTATGATTTTTTTAATGGATTTATCTCATTTTTCAAAGATTTATTGTTAGGGAAGGATGCTCTGTGGATGTCTGGCCAGGAAACCAATTTTTTGAACAAGAAGGGCACACTTGAACACAAGGAAAATCATAGTGTACTAATGGTCTTTGGCTCTAAGTAAAATCCTGCTTTCCTTCCATGCCACATCATGGAAAAGATGTATGTTGCAGAAATAGCAAGGCAATACAACCACTGGTTGCATTTCTTCCATGACAAGAAAAAAAAACAGTTCATTCCTCTGCCCTGGAAAGTCAGAGACTTTGTGTGCAGAAGCATCAACAAGATTGATGAATTTTCTGACCATTTCAAGAAATTGAACCTAACGTATGTTGAAAGGCTAAAAGGGTTTGACCCTAATGGGATTTTTCGAGAACATTTACTAGCAGTTGGCTTTAACAACTCTTTTATCCATAGACACCTGACCGAAGACAGGGACAGTGAAGACAACAATCCTACTTCTGGGGATTGTGACGCAAATACATTGCAAAGCGTGACTGAATTATACAGACAACAGGGAAACATATCTGGTGAGAAGAGTTCCCAGTCTCCTTCCAGCACTCCCAAGAGCACAAAATCACGGAGCATTGCTTCAACAACCCACCCCAGTAAGAAAGCAACCTAGAAATATTTGAATGAAGGAGGATATAAGAAATCTCCTCGCATAAAAATTATTAGTTCTCACAAAATTCCACTGACAAATAAGAGAGAAAACAATGCAGGGCAGGTGGATGAACCCGAAATTTAAAGTGAACAGGTGAAACTTGAAATTGAAACTAAACACATGCACAAAATTGGGTCATCCACAGTGGAAATAGCTGAGATCAACATTTTTGACAAAGATGAATCCTTCATATTCTAGAGCATTGTTTTCGATAGCCAATCTAAAAATATGGTCATTGAAAAGAGAGATGTAACAAATAGGAAAGGAAAATATCACATAGAGATTAACTTTAGCGAAATGCGGCCGCCCCAAATCTCCCTATTTCACCGTGTAACCGGTGATTCTCTTCATGATTCCATTGGAGGAATTGAAGCGAAAAATGCCAGACTGAAAGACTACCTCAACGAATTGAGGAGCCTTTCATTGCCACCTTTAGAATTTTCTAGTCCTTTAGCAAAAAATGTGCCTGCTACCACTGCAACCAAGATGAAAGTATGCTCTACGCTCCTTGCATACTCTATAGGCCTTGTAGAGAATAACATCAAGAAAATAATGCAGCTAGTTACTGAAGCCTAGGAAACATCGCAAAATTTAGTTTCCTTCTTAAAGAAGGCAAATGATTTTCTCAAACATTTGGAGGTAAATTTAAAAAATGATCAGCGTTTCTGTGAACAGGTGCTGACCCATTTTTCCAACCATGCCATCAACACATCAGAACTGAAAAGAAGACAAGAGAAAATCCCCTCCCCAAAGTGAACCAAAAAAGTAAAATCATGTTGGAAAAAGAAAGTTAAGCAACCTGGAGCTCATTGTTGAATCATGTAAACAATCAGTATCAGAAAAAGGAAGAATTATTCACATGTTGGAAGATTGGTTTTTGTCATTGATGTCAACCCGAGTCATTGGTTTTGGACTGCAAGATTGATGAAGGTATTTGGACATGAAGGACAATGTATGTGTAGAAAAAAAACCCATGGATAGATAGTATACATGATGTTGTTTCTGGTGGTAGGTGGCACATCACGTTGATCCTCATGGTGGAGGAGAAATGAATTTTTGAATATGACAAAGTATTTGAAGAAGGAAGTACATGTAGGCCCTGAAGATAATTAAAGAAAAGAATTACAAAATAAGAAAGTGTCAGGTCGGCCATAATGTTAAAAGGAAGTGACATAAATGGTATAAATACATATAATTATACATTCATTTGATACACAAGTCGAATTTCAAAGGAAATCAGAAGTAAAGAAGGCTGGATTTCAAGGGAGGATGAAGTCTTTTGGTGACATGTTATAAGGTATGTTATTTACAGGTCATCTTACCATTTTCTCTATAATTTTTTTTTCTAGAATGATTCAAATGGTGAAATGCCTATGGTATTGATAATACATATAAAGGTACCTATGGTAAAAATTTTAGCTCTTGATTCACTATAATTAGGGAGATACACTATGTGGAAGATAGGGTTTTTGACTAGTCCTGAAACTAGTCAATAAACAAGTGTTCCAGGTAAAACAGTCATAACTTCTTCATAGAGAATCCAAATGAAGTGGGAAAATTTTCATTGGAAAGAGTACAGAATTTAGTTTCTTGTGTGCGAGTTTCATAATATGATGTTAAATATTGAGCGTGGGGAATTCTGTACAAGTTCACTCTCTTGAATAAACCAGAGTTGAGCAAGGTCTACCATTCTCTCTATAACTTCTTTTTGGTGAGGATTCAAGGAGTGAAACTTGGAGAAGTTTCATAGAATACATTGAGTAATATTATCTATAGGATTTGAGTGTTCCAAGAATTCAATAATTATAGAAGTTGAAGAAGTCTCACGAAGCATTATCAGGCTCTATGTGATGGTTGGTTGATGGTGATGATTTAATGTAAAGTTTTATTATCTCTCATATATTCTTGGGTGGAAGGAAGGGGAAAGGATTGAGAGGTCAACCCTCTCTTGATATTGGATTATTGTATATTCCTCTTGGATTTTTATCCCTCCCTTTATATTTGGAAGATGTAGCTACCTTTGGAAGTCATTACTTCCCTTGAACAATAACTATTGATTATTTCTCATATATTGTGCATGGTGTATTGTGGTGTATTGGTGTAACTCTTATACTATTGTTCATTTCTCATTGGATGTAATTGAATGGTTTAAGTATAATTTGAAAAGTTTTTTAAATTTTACTTGATACTGATTCACCCCACTCTCAGTTTCAACAATTGGTATCAGAGCAGGTTACCTTCAGTACAGTTTAACCACTGGAAGGAAGATCCTAAGAAGAAATGGAAAACAAAATTCCAAATGGGATTCCACCATTTGATGGAAGCAATTTTGAATACTGGAGTAATGGAATGGAAAATTACTTGAAAGCTCTTGGGGCAGATGTCTGGTTCTCAGTTACTTCATGATACAATGCTTTGAAGAAACCAAAGACTGTGGCTCAGAAGGAAGCAAAAATGAACAAAAAATTGACAATAGATACCATCCTGGATGGATCGACAGATTCAGTAAAATCCAAGGTGGGCTCATGTGCATCATCAAAAGAGCTTTGGGACAAGCTACAAGACCTTTATGCAACGGAATAAGAAGAAGAATAAGAAGAATTTGAAGCAAATTACAACATCTTAGATTTCAAAGAAGAAAATAGAGGTCAGTTCTTTTTCTTTAATTGTGAAGGAGTAGGACATGTTGAATTTGAATGTCCTCATCCAAGGATTGAAAGAGATGACACTGAAGAAGAAAATTCCAATGAAGAAGAAGAAAATCATGAAGCAGAAAATATTCAACAAAAAGATGAGAATCTTAAAAAATTGGAGCATGTTGAGATTGAAAATAACAAGCTCAAAGACACGCATAGAAAACTAAGAAGTGAATTGGGTAGTTGTGAAAAGATAGTTGTAAGCTTGATGAAACAATTATAAGACTTTGAGAAATTAAGAGAATAAAACATTTCCTTGAAAACTCTACTCGAAGAAGAAAGAAGAATAGGAGAAGCAAGGAATGTCTAAATGATGAAGAAAGAAGAAGATTGTGAGAAACTTGAACAAGAAGTTGTCTCATTGAGGAAGAGATTAAGAAAATCTCAAGTTCCAAAAGACTTAACATATATTGGATGCATGAGTAAAACTTCATACAAAGAAGATGCAAATACCAACAAGAAGGTTGAAGAAAGAACTACACAGATAGTTGATGAGATGTGTACCACAATACCAGAAAGAAGGAAGGATTACAAAAGAGATGAATATCCAAGAAGACCTCCTACCTTAAGGAATCAAAGAAGCTTCAATCAGTATGAAGGAAACTACAGAAGAGTAGATCATGAACCCAGACAACAGGGAAACATATCTGGTGAGAAGAGTGCCCAGTCTCCTGCCAGCACTCCCAAGAGCACAAAATCATGGAGCATTGCTTCAACAACCCACCCCAGTAAGAAAGCAACCTATAAATATTTGAATGAAGGAGGATATAAGAAATCTCCTCGCATAAAAATTATTAGTTCTAACAAAATTCCACTGACGAATAAGAGAGAAAACAATGCAGGGCAGGTGGATGAACCCGAAATTTAAAGTGAACAGGTGAAACTTGAAATTGAAACTGAACACATGCACAAAATTGGGTCATCCACAGTGGAAATAGCTGAGATCAACATTTTTGACAAAGATGAATCCTTCATATTCCAGAGCATTGTTTTGATAGCCAATCTAAAAATATGGTCATTGAAAAGAGAGATGTAACAAATAGGAAAGTAAAATATCACATAGAGATTAACTTTAGCGAAATGTGGCCACCCCAAATCTCCCTATTTCACCGTGTAACCGGTGATTCTCTTCATGATTCCATTGGAGGAATTGAAGAGAAAAATGCCAGACTGAAAGACTGCCTCAACGAATTGAGGAGCCTTTCATTGCCACCTTAGAATTTTCTAGTCCTTTAGCAAAAAATGTGCCTGCTACCATTGCAACCAAGATGAAAGTATGCTCTACCCTCCTTGCATACTCTATAGGCCTTGTAGAGAATAACATCAAGAAAATAATGCAGCTAGTTACTGAAGCCTGGGAAACATCGCAAAATTTAGTTTCCTTCTTAATGAAGGCAAATGATTTTCTCAAACATTTGGAGGCAAATTTAAAAAATGATCAGCGTTTCTGTGAACAGGTGCTGACCCATTTTTCCAACCATGCCATCAACACATCAGAACTGAAAAGAAGACAAGAGAAAATCCCCTCCCCAAAGTGAACCAAAAAAGTAAAAGCATGTTGGAAAAAGAAAGTTAAGCAACCTGGAGCTCATTGTTGAATCATGTAAACAATCCGTATCAGAAAAAGGAATAATTATTCACATGTTGGAAGATTGGTTTTTGTCATTGATGTCAACCCGAGTCATTGGTTTTGGACTGCAAGATTGATGAAGGTATTTGGACATGAATGACAATGTATGTGTAGAAAAAAAACCCATGGATAGATAGTATACATGATGTTGTTTCTGGTGGTAGGTGGCACATCACGTTGATCCTCATGGTTGAGGAGAAATGAATTTTTGAAGATGACAAAGTATTTGAAGAAGGAAGTACATGTAGGCCCTGAAGATAATTAAAGAAAAGAATTGCAAAATAAGAAAGTGTCAGTTCGGTCATAATGTTAAAAGGAAGTGACATAAATGGTATAAATACATATAATTATACATTCATTTGATACACAAGTCGAATTTCAGAGGAAATCAGAAGTAAAGAAAGCTGGATTTCAAGGGAGGATGAAGTCTTTTGGTGACGTGTTATAAGGTATGTTATTTACAGGTCATCTTACCATTTTCTCTATAAATTTTTTTCCTAGAATGATTCAAATGGTGAAATTTCTATGGTATTGATAATACATATAAAGGTACCTATGGTAAAAGTTTTAGCTCTTGATTCACTATAATTAGGGAGATACACTCTGTGGAAGATAGGGTTTTTGACTAGTCCTGAAACTAGTCAATAAACAAGTGTTCCAGGTAAAACAGTCATAACTTCTTCATAGAGAATCCAAATGAAGTGGGAAAAATTTCATTGGAAAGAGTACGGAATTTAGTTTCTTGTGTGCGAGTTTCATAATCTGATGTTAAATATTGGGTGCGGGGCATTCTGTACAAGTTCACTCTCTTGAATAAACCAGAGTTGAACAAGGTCTACCATTCTCTCTATAACTTATTTTTGGTGAGGATTCAAGGAGTGAAACTTGGAGAAGTTTCATAGAATACATTGAGTAATATTATCTATAGGATCTGAGTGTTCCAAGAATTGAATAATTATAGAAGTTGAAGAAGTCTCATGAAGCATTATCAGGCTCTATGTGATGGTTGGTTGATGGTGATGATTTAATGTAAAGTTTTATCATCTCTCATATATTCTTGGGTGGAAGGAAGGGGAAAGGATTGAGAGGTCAACCCTCTCTTGATATTGGATTATTGTATATTCCTCTTGGATTTTTATCCCTCCCTTTATATTTGGAAGAAGTAGCCACCTTTGGAATTCATTACTTCCCTTGAACAATAACTATTGATTATTTCTCATATATTGTGCATGGTGTATTGTGGTGTATTGGTGTAACTCTTATACTATTGTTCATTTCTCATTGGATGTAATTGAATGGTTTAAGTATAATTTGAAAATTTTTTTAAATTGTACTTGATACTAATTCACCCCCCTCTCAGTTTCAACAATTGGCATCAGAGCAGGTTACCTTCAGTACAGTTTAACCACTAGAAGGAAGATCCTAAGAAGAAATGGAAAACAAAATTCCAAATGGGATTCCACCATTTGATGGAAGCAATTTTGAATACTGGAGTAATGGAATGGAAAATTACTTGAAAGCTCTTGGGGCAGATGTCTGGTTCTCAGTTGCTTCATGATACAATGCTTTGAAGAAACCAAAGACTGTGGCTCAGAAGGAAGCAAAAATGAACAAAAAATTGACAATAGATACCATCCTGGATGGATCGACAGATTCAGTGAAATCCAAGGTGGGCTCATGTGCATCATCAAAAGAGCTTTGGGACAAGCTACAAGACCTTTATGCAAGGGAATAAGAAGAATAATAAGAAGAAGTTGAAGCAAATTACAACATCTCAAATTTCAAAGAAGAAAATAAAGGTCAGTTCTTTTTCTTTAATTGTGAAGGAGTAGGACATGTTGAATTTGAATGTCCTCATCCAAGGATTGAAAGAGATGACACTGAAGAAGAAAATTCCAATGAAGAAGAAGAAAATCATGAAGCAGAAAATATTCAACAAA
>ML805068.1:144023-155253 GCA_009831015.1 Picea engelmannii | reverse complement strand
CTCCTTAGACAACTATTTTAATGCCAGCTGCTTGGATTGATCGGAAGAGGAACCAAACCATTTGAATGAGGTTTGATCTTCAATCTCAACAAAACTTATTAGAGAAGTTGGTCTTTTCTCCTTTTCAAAAGAATATTTTAATTCTTGGACTGCTGTCTGAATAATCTCAAGTTATTCTAAGATCTGTCCAAGTTGATTTTTAAAGATATCTTGATTATGCTCATAGGCATCGATTTATGAATGTAGGCCATTGACATGTGTTTTTGTTTGCATGACATCTTGTGCAATATCATCAAGATTTTGAGCTAAGCAAACAGACTGATAATTTGAATAATTTTGCAGTCTGACTATATCAAGAGATTTTTCTGCATCTTTTTTCTTGTATTGGACAAAGTCCAAATCTTCTACTAAAGTATTGTTTTTGAAAGAGGGAGTGAAATTCCATGGTCCTAAACTTCTATGGGAAAGTGTAGCAGTTTTTTCTTTATCATCCCTTGGCAAGGTGTAGTTCGTCATATTGATTTAAGGGGCTAAGATATCCATGCATTCTGAACAACTCAAATGTTGTCCTACATGTTCAGTCTTTGACTGGAATGTTGTAAAGGACATTAATGATGTATATGGAGAATTTGTAGATGAAGAAGGTTTTATAGAAGGAGATTGGGTAGGAATACAAGCTTTACAAAATTTACACTTCTTTCAACCTTTCTGATGATATAGCAGATGATTATCTAGTTCAGATTTACTAGAAACTGGTTTATATACATGAGTATTAGAAAAGGAAGTAGAAGAACTGGTTGAGAGGGAGGACATTTGTCTTTCTAAGTCAGGAATACGATTGCTTTGAGATCTTCCTATTCTCAAAACTTGATTTCCGAACATATTTTTCTGGACTATCAATTGTTGTGCTTCAGAAGGTTGATACTTTGATTGTATTGGCTGATAATCGACTTTCCATTCTTCAGGTATTGAAAGCTTGGCAAAACCAAGTGTGAGTGGAGTTACATTACCTGGACCAACCACCACGCTTTCGGTAGAGGTGCGTTGGAGTAGTTTGGGATTCAAGGCTAGCATAGTAGTAGTAACAAATCTGAGACATGTTGTAGTATGGAGTTGGGCAATGTCGGAAGGTTCAGCCATATCAAAAATGGAAAACTAAATATATTCTTGAATGAGAGTAGATATGAATGGATATATTAAAGATATTTGAAAACGAGGAAGAACATAATACCAAACTGGGCCATTATCCAACGGGGCTTGAAAACTGCCAATCAGGGCATCGGAGAACTGATTATGTCGTGATTCTATAACATAATTAAGAACAGAAGTATTTAACCCTGGACGAGCTAAAGGGTTAATACCAAACTGGATTAAGCCAAGATGAACATACTTAAAACCATGTTCCAATCCCCAATCAATATCCGATTGTTGGAGTAAAGGAATCTCATACATAGTTTGTCCTAAAGACATAGGAACATTACTATAACAATAATGTATTAGAGTTGAGGCATGAAACTGAAACATAGGGAGATCATAGATCTTTGAAGGTTCTATTTCTGGCATACGCCAGTTCACATCTGGACCATATTCTTGATCGATAACACGAGTATTATATAGTGGGTTAGAAGATGTATAACTTAACAGACGTTTATACCATTTACTAGGCTTATATTTGACATCAGAGGACAAATCATAACTAGATTGTCCTATATGTGAACTTATCTTATACTACTGCAACTTTAAGCAATATTTTACGACTGCAGGAAAGTAAACGTAACAAGCGGTAAGATATGACTTACTATGGGAAAATGAAAATTATAGCACTCCATGCCTTCTTCGACTTCAACGGAAATTCTTTTGTCATACAAGAACTGCTGGAGACCATAGTCAAGAAATCACGTCGGTTGCTATCTCCATTTACACATATCGCAATCTGAATATTCCAAACACAAGGCTCGTATACGAATGAATTCACTCAGACGAAATCTTCTTTCATTAATATCAGAAATATGGCTCTGATACCAATTTTACAGAGTAGGATCATACACAAACTATTAGATATTCACAGATCATAGACATATTACAAATGAGATCAGTGTTTTTCATTTGCAAGTTCCCGAAGGCGAGCGAAGAGGATACACACTTCTCTTTTTAAACTCAGACCTCAAAATCTCTCTATCCCAATGTCCCTAATGAGACCTCAAGGGTCTTATTTATTCTAAAACTACTAGGTTGCAGGTTGACTAAAACTGGCAACTGCCTGTCATAAAGAAATATTCCTTTCAAGTGGATGGGGAAACTTGTGGACTCTAGTTGTTATCTCGTCCCTCCGAGGCTCAACCATACGACAACCCATAAAAACTTTATGGAAAGACTCGACATAAAGTAAAAATAGTGACACAAAGTGGAGTTCAGTTGGAGCCCATGGAACAGATAGGACACCATTGTCGACCCATTAGACATGAATATAATCTAATTATTAGAAGATTGGATGGTCCATCATGCTTCCATGCTATTGATTATGTTATGTTCGGTGATAGAATCAAATGAGTCACCACTATCATTACGGTCGTAATTGAAATGACTACTTGGTGGTGAACCAAAGTAATCTGAGAAAAGTGGTAAACCATTGAAACACTTGTAGAATCGTGAACCTTGCATAGAAGGAATTAAGTCTTCTTCTGGAACACAAATATCTCCATAGTAATCACTGAAGACTTTATAGCTCTAGGGAGTTGGTGGTTCAGAATGGTCATAAAGTAGTTCGTTGCCTTGGAAAGATAGGTTGAAGACGAACCAGGCATTATAATGAGTAGCTTCCTCTACTTCTGATCATAACCAATATTTGAAAGCATCTTTACTACTTCCAAAAAATAAGACGCCTCATGGACAATATTTCCAGAGTAGGATTAATAACCAACCAGACCACCATATCTGATTTTTCTTGAAAGTTTCTCAATCAAACAAGATCCAACATGAACCAACAAATTTGGCTTGGATCATAATAGCACAATAATCCTCAAAAGTAATACACGGAGTATACAAATATATGTATCTTTGTCCTTGCATAGGACCTCCTCTACTAGTTCCTCTAGACAATTTATGGATTTGTACAAAGTAGCTATGATTAGGAATACAATGATTATTGGATTGTATCCATTTTTCCAGGATATTCTTACAAAGAAGATTGGATTTTATACAATATTGTAGGCATTCAAAACAGTAGCAATATTTACATTTGTCACAAATCAGAACCCATTTGAATCCTGCTGGTGCATCTGGAGCTGTCAAGGAGGATGAAGCCATTTGTTGATTTCTCTTATAGTAGGGGTTGCTTCTCTAGTAAGCAGATCTACAATGCAATTTTCTTTCCCTGTCTCATAATGAATATCAAAGTCAAAACTGTCAAGCCATAAAATCCATCTCAAGATCTTGTTATTGCCTTGTTCCAAGAAATGTTGATTATTTAACGTACCTTTCATATGTTTTAAATTAGTTCTTACAATAAAATGAACAGGCTTTAAGAATAGTCTAAATTTCTTTATCCCATTTTTAACAGCAAGAATTTCTTTGTGAGACGAGGGATATTTAGACTCTGTGTCTAAGAAACATCCATATGTGTATATGCAAACTTCTTCTAGCTTTGGGCCATTCTTTTGCAATAGAATTGTTGCCCATGTTTCGTTTGATGCATCAGTTTCAAGTATCAATTGCAATGTAACATCTGGGAGGTGTAGTCTTGGCAAATCTTGGATTTTCTTCTTTATAATTTGCACAACTGCAGTCATCTTGTTATTCCATGGTAAAGTCTTTTTTAATATTTTCTGTAGAATCCTTACATCCTTAGCTTGATTCTCGTATAACGGACGGATGTAATTGAGACAACCAAGAAATCTTTGTGGTTGTTTCTGCTCCAGAATTTCATCAGGGAACTCTGAGATTTTCTTCAGAACATGATCTTGAAGTTCAACAGATCCTCTTGATAGGATCAAACGCAAATATTCAATCATTGTCTTTGCCCAACATAGTTTTGATTTACTCAAAACTAGACCATGCTTGAACAAGAGATCAAATACTGCTTTAATATGCGAATGGTGTGACCTGGCATCTAAAGAACAAACAAGGAAATCATCAATGTATACAATAACAAAAGGTAATTGCTTAAATATATCATCCATCCTTTTCTGAAATTCTGATGGGGCGTTTTTCAATCTGAATGGCATGACTCTCCACTGGTATTGTCCATGAGGCACAACAAATGTTGTTTTGTACCTATCTTGAGGAATAATACCAATTTGCCAAAAGCCGCTCTTGAGATCGAACTTGTTGAATATATTGCATTTGTCAATCTTGGCAAACAATATTTCTTTTGATGGAAGAGGAAATCTGATAGGGAGTAGAGCTTGGTTAAGAGATCTGTAATTTATTACCATTCTGGGTTTTCCTCTTTTCTTCTCACTATGTTTGTTGACATAAAATGTTGGACATGCCCAAGGGATCCCTCTAGGTTCTATCAACCTTCTTTGCAATAACTCTTTGATCTCATTCTGGCAGTACTCTACTTCTGTTGGAGACATGTGATTTGCAGAGGCTTTTTGTGGCTTTGCTGCATAGCCTTCTTTGTAGGGAAAACTTACAAAGTATTTCTATCTGGTCCAAAATGCGTCAGAATAATCAAAAGTACATTCTTTTTCTATTTTGTCTTTAATATCTTTGATTATCTCAAGACCATGTTTTTCAGCATTGTTGACAATCTTTTGTATTCGAACTAGTTTTTCTGCAGACTTCTCAACTTGTGGGAGAGGTTTAGTGTTACCAATCCTAATGTCATAGGATGACTTACTTGGAATGGATATTGTTTTACCTAAAACAGTGATCTGTACAAAATTTCTACCTATAGTGAAAGGTAGGCATCTATTTACAAAATCTTGACCTAAAAGAATATCTGCACCTCTATCTAAGAAATAGAGATTTATTGGTACTTTGGCTCCTTGAACTATAATGGAAAAATCTGGGGCAAAAGAATGTATTTTTATCTCAGTCTTATTTACTGCTCTAAAAGAAATATTTATGGGTTGCCAATAGTACGAGGAAATTGCACCATACTTTGCACAAGACTTCATTTCTCCAGTTTCTAGCTAAGCATCAAGAGTATAGGTCATATATCCTGATACTTTAATGTCTATGGAGATGACCAGTCTATCTTCGAATCCATTTATCTGTTTAAATGTATTGGCCTCAACAGATTGGTCAAGAGTGTCATTATCTAAATCAAACATTTATCTTTCTCTTTGTGCATCCTTTTGTGTTCTGAGAAAGTTTAATTCTTCTTTTTCTAATTTCAAAGCTTTCCATATTTCTTTAATTAATGATTCTTTTCCTTTGATTGATTCTTCTAGATATTGGATGGTATTTTCTAGTGAATCATCTGTATATTCTTCAACTTCTTCTATTTCTTCCAGATGCTTTTTTGTTTGTTTGAAATCAAAGATTTTCCTATAGCTTGTATGTCTTGAGGCTATAGGATGAGATCTATTAAAAGCTGAATTTGTAGGAGTATAATGTTGTATATTCACCACGCTTGGTTGCTGGTGTTTTGCAAGTTGAGAGTTGATGGAGGAGAGTTGAGCATTCAACCTTTTAGAAAGATGAAATTGATCAGGGGTTAGTTGAGACAGTTTAGTTTGGATTACCGATTGACGGTGTCTCAGAGAGGGAATATCATCTTCAGGGGAAAACATTTTGATATCCAAAAAATTTAATGATTCTAAAATTGTAGAGATTTTAGAATTGTCAGAATCATAATTGAAATCGTGGGGAGAATCTGAATCATCGTCAGTTAGTGATAAATATTGACCATCTGAATGGTTAGAAACAAGTTCCCATTTTGCTGGATCATATATTGTTTGGAATAATTCCATTATCTTATGTTGGAACCTTGATTTCTTCTGCAGAGGACACTATGAAGCCTAATGGCCAGGATTTTTGCAAATAAAACATGTTATTTTTGTAGCTTGTGTAGGGCTATGTCGGCGTTTGAAAAAGGCTTTATTTGGTCCTAGTTTGTGATTGCTAAATCTCTTAGGAAATCTTTTCTTGAAAGGCTTATTTTTTTATTTGAATTTGAAAAAACCACAATCTGTTTTACAGGATTCTTTCTTCCCTTGCTTTGGTTTGCAACCAAAGTGATATGTTTCTGCGAACACATCGCAGATGCTAGAGTCAAACCCTAATTGTTTCTTAATTGATTTATTTGTTTGTCTTCTCAGACATTCTTTCTATAGGGTTGTGACTATATGTTCATGTAGACCTGCTAGAGAGAGTTCTTCTAAATCAATATTCAGTGTTTCTAGACGTTCTCTAACAAGATTTGGAATCTTTCCAAGCATAGTGGAAAGGTATTTTCTTAAGTAGGCTACATTGTCTAGATCTGAAGCTCTATACAAAAGATCTTGCATAGTGCATAAGAATTCAGGCAACTGGTTTATATGACACAACTTTTGACTCATAAACATATTTGCATAATGTGTAGAGTCTATATGTTGGCTACCATAGAATTCATGTACAATAGCTTTTATAAGCTCATCAATAAGATGATCATGATTCATTATCCTGAGCTTATCTGATTCATTGACTCTATCCCACCAGAGTCCTAGGTTTCCTATGAAACCCCAAGTTAGCCTTAAAGCTAATTCGTTCCATGCAACACGATTTCTGAAAATCATCTTTTGTGTTTTTGCCAAAGCTTGCCATTTATGAAATATTATCATCATTTCATTTATGGATCTACAGTTGAGATTAGTCACAGGAACTGGGTCTATATTTTCTCTACTGAAACTATCATGTTCATGGGAATTAGCTGGGTCGAATGGAACTTTTTTGCTTGAGCCATATTTGGCATTGCACCACTTTTCCCATGCAGTTTGGAAGGGATTTCCTCCTGCATCATCATCTGAATATCTAGGTGCATTAGAACTTTTAGCCTCATCAATTCCTTTGATGAAAGGTACTAGAGAAGATGAGATAATGTTATGAGATTTTATATCCTCTTGTAATTTCGAGGCCTGAGATTTTACTAGATTGATTTTTTCTATGGCTAGTAAAACTACCTCAGCAATTTGTTGGCAGCCCAACATATTTTTTAGCTTTTTATATCAATTAAATGATCTATATAGCTGCCTAACTAGGGTCATGAATTTTTATTACTCTTCATGAGCAATTTTTGAAATGCCAGTTGTAATTTGTCGCTTTTCCCTATTGTTTTTTCATGCTTCCTTCATGACTGAAAGCATGAAAATGAAGCATGAAAACTTGCGACTGTGTTACCATTCTGTTTGAAACTTTATTAAAGGAAAATTGTTTCTACAATTTATTAATGAAGCCCTATTCCTTTCCCTGAAGAACCATTCTCTTTGTTTCGATTCCTTGAATACCAAAAATGCTTGGGGATTGTAAGTTATGTCAACAAAGGACCTTTTGATTTGAGCATTGCTATGGTTTTTTTTGTTTGTTTGATTTTTGTTTGTATGTTTCCTCATTACTAGGTTTTTTATTTTCGATTTTCAACCTCCCAAACCATATGATCGAACCCACTATGTCTTGCACTCATTTCCTTTTTAATGCTATGGTCCTGGCTTGTACTTTATGAAAAGTGTCAATACAATTTGCAGTCAGCCATCATTTCCAAGACTGGTCTTGGGCTTTGCAAACCCTCTTCACGTGCATTTCAATTAACACCCATCTTATCGTTATGATTTTTATGCTCATACGTCATTCACTGTTGGTGTTTCTTGGGCTTGGGGTATGGCTCAGCTCTGTTCTCACAAACCCTCCCTACACGTCGTGTCTAATTGACTACCCTTTGATTCAACATGGCTCTTGTCGTTAGAGTCAAACCTAATGGCATTCAAACTTTGGTCTTATATGATGATGCCAGAGAAGATTTGGAGAGTAGTGGTTGGCTCGTTTTCCTTAGAAAATTTCATGGTTTCAATTTACAAACTGCCCAGGAATTCACTCTCTCCTTCGATGGGTGTAGAGCTAAGGTGGGTGATGTACAACTGGAGGTTACAGAGGATTTCTTGAGTTGAGCTACAGGACTCCCTGCAAGTGGTCAAAGGTGGTTCAAAAATGAAAAAGTGGAAGAAGTTTCTTGGAGTCTTCTCTTTACCTCTCAGAAGATAAAAGGATGTGACAAAGGTATGCCCATCTCCTTACTAAAAGCTCAATGGCACGGTTTACTCGCTGTGTTGAAATAGTTTGTCACCTGTGAAGGATGTTTCGGTCTTGTGTTTCTTTATCATTTGCGTTTGATTATGATTTTTATGGGGTTTCCCTTGAACATGTCGTATTATTTATTGAGGAGCCTTTATAAAATGGGCAAAAGGTATAGAAAGAAACAATCAAACTTGAGCCTATTCCATCACGGCTTAATATAAATCTTGCTTGTGCATCAATTAGAGTTACAGAATGACAGTTTGGATTCATTCATAACCAGAAATGGTTATGGTAACCCTGCTGTGGAGGAGGTCGACAAACTCGTGGTTGAAGGGACCCTTGTCTACCCTACAATGCCCCTCTCACCTACTCAGGCCTATGTCTTGGCCTCCTACAAAAAACCTTTTCTCGATCCAAAGATTATTGAGTAGGATCATGAGCAAGTTATACACCCTAATGACTCTGTTAAAAATTTAAAGAAACCTTCAGGTGAGATATCTAAAGGCCATCCTGATTTAAATTTTAAAAACAAGAGAGCCAGGAGGTTAATTTCAAGAAAGCTTCGAAACAAGTCGAAATCTCATGCAAGCTCGATTAGCATGATTGAGGTCCATGAGAGTTCGGACTCCAAAATTGATAGGTTCCTCGCTGAAGAAGACCCTCTTTCATTCGATCCACACCTCGATCGGCCCTACAACTTTGTGGACAATTTACCTCCCTGTCTGAAACATAATGCAGAGTTTCCTGGTATTAAATTGGGTAATGAATCTACTGTCCGTATGGAAGATGCTCTGGTTCACAATCATGTTTGTTCCCAAGAGACCGTCGCTCAGTCGAAGTGTGAAGTTTGTCATTTCTAGATCGATAAATACTACACTGATGTACCCATCCTACAGTCACAGGTTAAGGCTCTCACTGATCAGATTGATGCCTTAACTAATAAAAACCATAGGCTCGAGTCTCTCTTTCAAGGAAAAGAGAAACTTATGAAGACTACAAGCAATGTAATATTTAAGAATGTTGAGGCTACTACAACCATAGTAAATTCCAAGATTGTTTGATATGATTTGATCTTACAGTTGGAGGTATGATCCTTTTATCTTAAAATAAGATTATTTGTTGAAACTAGATTGCTTTGTTCTTTTAATAAATTAGATTTCATTTACTAAACTAACTAGCCATAGAATCACAAGATTTTGTAGCCAGTTATGTTAATTCGAAATTTGCCAATTAATGGTTGAATATGTATCTAAATCTTTCTATTTTTCCTTTTCTTTTGAGGGTATTCAGGAGTTCATGGTTACCAATGGATTTGAAGCATCTTTGATACTTTCTAGTCATGTCTTTGATACATTTTGTATGAACAGACGTGAACTTTTGTTAGCTTTAGAGGATTTAGTAGAATATGGGTGGTTGTATCCCCCTTTTATTTTTGTAATCAATATCTGATCTCAGAAGACGAATTAGTTACCTTTCTGAAGGCTTTATAAACCCATTGTTTTTGTAATCTAGACATCTTGGCCTGGGGCTAGTTGTGAACAAGCTTATACTCGAATTTGGACATAACATATGTTTACATTTTTGCCTTAGCTGTTTGTAAATGTTGTTGTTGTCTATAATTTTCTTATCTTGATCATTTGATGACTGTCGATAGCTTTCATCTTCACAGATTATTATGTTTTTAAGATAGTTTTTCTTTCACAGTTCACAATTTTATGCTTCAGTTATATGAAAATAGTGAATGATCATTCAATTCGTATTATAAGGTTTACCTTAAACATGTTGATTGATTAAATGCAAACTATAACTGTTGGATTTATCTTATGCATTATTACTTGCAGTCTATTATATCACAGATATTATTTTTGCGTCCTATCGTTTTATCAATTAAATACACCATTCAATGTAAAGTTTGGCATTTATTCCAAACAGTGTCAAGATGCACAGCAGATTTATCTCGTGAATGGACTGATGTAGGATTTTTACAAACAGTTGGATGCATATTCTTCAAGTGATTAATAGGTTAGTTTGTTCCTTTTTATTTGCTTATTTATTATAGAAATTCTTATATGTAGTATAGTTTCCATAGTCTACTTTTTCCTGTTTTAATAGTAGTTTGGTATTTGATCTTATAGATTCATATAGATTAAAAACAAACCAAAAAGAAATAGTATTTTTTGCTTTCTTTATTTACTTTCATCAAAAGAACCATTTTTACATTTGATTTTTTATGAGTTCAAATTAAAACTCATAATTTGTATATCTTGTATATATAAATTAGATAAACAGACCTATGATCTAAATATTATTTAAATAAGTTGTATATATATATATATATATATATATATATATATATATTAGTAATTAGTGAGTTATTTTGTTTCTTTGTTTTATTTATTTGTTTCTTTTAGCACTTTAGATTGGCCAATGGAGCCATTAAACCCGTCAAAGTGAGTCAATCCAAACGCTTGGGTTAATTACACAACCTCGGACCGGATTCACTCTTCCAGTTGATGAGCGGTCAATTTTGCCCGTCAACACAATTCTAGCAAGATTGGGATTTGCTAGCTCCTTAGCCAACTGTTTTAATGTCAGTTTCTTGGATTGATCGGAAGAGGAGCCAAACCAATTGAATGAGGTTTGATCTTCAATCTCATAAAAACTTATTAGATAATTTGGTCTTTTCTCCTTTTCAAAAGAATCTTTTAATTCTTGGACTGTTGTCTGAATAATATCAAGTTTTTCTAAGATCTATCCAAGTTGATTTCTAAAGCTGTCTTGACTATGCTCAAGGGAATCGATTTATGAATGTAGACCATTAACATGTGTTTTTGTTTGCACGACATCTTGTGCCATATCATCAAGATTTTGAGCTAAGAAAACAGACTGATAATTTGAATAATTTTGCAGTCTGACTATATCAGGAGATTTTTCTGCATCTATTTTCCTGTATTGGACAAACTCCAAATCTTCTACTAAAGTATTGTTTTTTAAAGAGGGAGTGAAATTCCCT
>ML805068.1:132432-143352 GCA_009831015.1 Picea engelmannii | reverse complement strand
TTGAGTGATAACACGAGTATTACATAGTGGGTCAGAAGATGTAGAACTTAATAGAAGTTTATACCATTTACTAGGCTTATATTTGACATCAAAGGACAAGTCATAACTAGATTGGCCTATATGTGAACTCATCTTATACTACTGCAACTTTCAGCAATATTTTACGATTGCAGGCAAGTAAACGTAACAGGCGGTAAGATATGACTTACTATGGGAAAATGACAATTATAGCACTCCACGCCTTCTTCGGCTTCAACGGCTATTCTGTTGTCATATAGCAACTGTTGGAGACCATAGTCAAGCAATCATGTTGGCTTCTATCTCCATTTACACATCTCGCAATCTGAATATTTCGAACACAAGGCTCGTATACAAATGAATTCACTCAGACAAAATCTTCTTTCATTAATCTCAGAAATATGGCTCTGATAGCAATTTTATAGAGTAGGATCATACACAAACTATTAGATATTCACAGATCATAGACATATTACAAACGAGATCAGTGTTCTTCATTCGCAAGTTCCCGAAGGTGAGCGAAGAGGATGCACACTGCTCTTTTAAAACTCAGACCTCAGATTCTCTCTATCCCGATGTCCCTAATGAGACCTCATGGGTCTTATTTATACTAAAACTACTAGGTTTCCAGTTGACTGAAACTGGAAACTGTCTGTCATAAATGAATGTTCCTTTCAAGTGGATGGGGCAACTGGTGGACTCCAGTTGTTATCTCGTCCCTCTGAAGCTCGGCCATACAGGGACCCATACCAACTTTATGGAAAGACTCGAAATAAAGTAAAAATAGTGACACAAAGTGGAGTTCAGCTGGAACCCACGGAACAGACGAGACACCATTGTCGGCCCATTAGACATGAATAGAATCTAATTATTACAATATTGGATGGTCCATCATGCTTCCATGCTATTTATTATGTTATGTTCGGTGATAGAATCAAATGATTCACCACTATAATTATTGTCGTAATTGAAATGACTACTTGGTGGTGAACCAGAGTAATCTGAGAAAGGTGGTAAACCATTGAAACACTTGTAGAATCGTGAACCTTGCATAGCAGAATTAAGTCTTCTTCTAGAACAAAAAGATCTCCATAGTAATCACTAAAGACTTTATAGCTCTGGGGAGCTGGTGGTTCAGAATGGTCATAAAGTAGTTGGCTTCCTTAGAAAGATAGGTTGAAGACAAACCATGCAATATAATGAGCAACATCCTCTACTTCTGATCGTAACCAATATTTGAAGGCATATTTACTGCTTCCAAAAAATAAGACGTCTCATGGATAGTATTTCCAGAGTAGAATTAATAACCAACCAGACCACCATATCTGATTTTCCTTGAAAGTTTCACAATCAAACAAGATCCAACAAGAGCCAACAAATCTGGCTTGGATCATAATAGCACAATAATCCTCAAAAGTAATACAAGGACTATATAGATATATGTATCTTTGTCCTTGCATAGGACCTCCTATAATAGTTCCTCTAGACAATTTATGGCTTTGTACAAAGTAGCTATGATTAGGAATACAATGATTATTGGCTTGTATCCATTTTTCCAAGATATTCTTACAAAGAGGAATGGATTTTATACAATATTGTAGGAATTCAAAACAGTAGCAATATTTACATTTGTCACAAATCAAGACCCATTTGAATCCTGCTGGTGCAGCTGGAGATGTCAAGGAGGATGAAGCCATTTGTTGATTTCTCTTATAGTAGGGGTTGCTTTTCTAGTGAGCAGATCTGCAATGCAATTTTCTTTCCCTGGCTTATAATGAATATCAAAATCAAAACCATCAAGCCATAAACTCCATATCAAGATCCTGTTATTGCCCTGTTCTTAGAGACTCTGATTAGTGAACATACCTTTCATATGTTTTAAATTAGTTCTTACAATAAAATGAACAGGCTTTAAAAATAGTCTAAATTTATTTATCCCATTTTTAACAGCAACAATTTCTTTGTGAGACGAGGGATATTTAGACTCTATGTCTAAGAAACATCCAAATGTGTATATGCAAACTTCTTCTAGCTTTGGGCCATTCTTTTGCAATAGAACTGCTGCCCATGTTTCATTTGATGCATCAGTTTGAAATATCAATTGCAATGTAACATCTGGGAGGTGTAGTCTTGGAAAATCTTGGATTTTCTGCTTTATAATTTGCACAGCTACAGTCATCTTGTTATTCCATGGTAAAGTCTTTTTTAATCTTTTCTGTAGAATCCTTACATCCTTAGCTTGATTCTCATAGAACTGTCGGATGTAATTGAGACAACCAAGAAATCTTTGTAGTTGTTTCTGCTCCAGAATTTCATCAGGGAAATCTGAGAGTTTCTTCAGAACATGATCTTGAAGTTCAACAGATCCTCTTGATATGATCAAACCCAGATATTCAATCTTTGTCTTTGCCCAGCATAGTTTTGATTTATTCAAAACTAGACCATGTTTGAACAGGAGATCAAATACTGCTTTAAGATGCGAATGGTGTGAAAATATTTACATTTGCCACAAATCAGGACCCATTTGAATCCTGCTGGTGCAGCTGGAGATGTCAAGGAGGATGAATCCATTTGTTGATTTCTCTTATAGTAGGGGTTTCTTTTCTAGTGAGCAGATCTGCAATGCAATTTTCTTTCCCTGGCTTATAATGAATATCAAAATCAAAACCATCAAGCCATAAACTCCATCTCAAGATCCTGTTATTGCCCTGTTCTTAGAGACTCTGATTAGTGAACATACCTTTCATATGTTTTAAATCAGTTCTTACAATAAAATGAACAGGCTTTAAAAATAGTCTAAATTTCTTTATCCCATTTTTAACAGCAAGAATTTTTTTGTGAGACGAGGGATATTTAGACTCTATGTCTAAGAAACATCCAGATGTGTATATGCAAACTTATTCTAGCTTTGGGCCATTCTTTTGAAATAGAACTGTTGCCCATGTTTCATTTGATGCATCAGTTTCATGTATCAATTGCAATGTAACATCTGGGAGGTGTAGTCTTGAAAAATCTTGGATTTTCTGCTTTATAATTTTCACAGCTGCAGTCATCTTGTTATTCCATGGTAAAGTATTTTTTAATCTTTTCTGTAGAATCCTTACATCCTTAGCTTGATTCTCGTAGAACTGTCGGATGTAATTGAGACAACCAAGAAATCTTTGTAGTTGTTTCTGCTCCAGAATTTCATCAGGGAACTCTGAGAGTTTCTTCAGAACATGATCTTGAAGTTCAACAGATCCTCTTGATAGGATCAAATCTAGATATTCAATCTTTGTCTTTTCCAAGCATAGTTTTGATTTACTCAAAACTAGACCATGTTTGAACAGGAGATCAAATACTGCTTTAAGATGCGAATGGTGTGACCTGGCATCTAAAGAACAAACAAGCAAATCATCAATGTATATAGTAACAAAAGGTAATTTCTTAAATATATCATCCATCCTTTTCTAAAATTCTGATGGGGCTTTTTTCAATCCGAATGACATGAATCTCCACTAGTATTGTCCATGAGGCACAACAAATGTTGTTTTGTACCTATCTTGAGGAATAATACCAATTTTCCAAAAGCTACTCTTGAGATCGAACTTGTTGAATATATTGCATTTGTCAATCTTGGAAAACAATAGTTATTTTGATGGAAGAGGAAATCTAATAGGGAGTAGAGCTTGGTTAAGAGTTCTGTAATTTATTACCATTCTAGGTTTTCCTCTTTTTTTTTCACTATGTTTGTTGACATAAAATGTTGGACATGCCCAAGGTCTCCTACTAGGTTCTATCAACTTTCTTTGCAATAATTCTCTGATCTCATTCTGGCTTTTTGTGGCTTCACTGCATAGCCTTCTTTGTAGGGAAAACTTACAAATTATTTCTCTCTGGTCCAAAAGGCATCAAGATAATTAGAAGTACATTCTTTTTCTATTTTGTCTTTAATATCTTTGATTATCTCAAGACCATGTTTTTCAGCATTGTTGACAATCTTTTGTATTCGAACCAATTTTTCTGCAGACTTCTCAACTTGTGGAGAGGTTTAGTGTTACCAATCCTGGTGTCATAAGATGACTTACTTGGAATGGATATTGTTTTACCTAAAACAATGAACTGTACAAAATTTCTACCTATAGTGAAAGGTATGCATGTATTTACAAAATCTTGACCCAAAAGAATATCTGCACCTGTGTCAAAGCAATAGAGATTTATTGGTACTTTGGATCCTTGAAATATAATGGGAAAATCTGGGGCAAAAGACTGCATTTTTATCTCAGTCTTGTTTACTTCTCTAAAAGCAATATTTATGGGCTGCCAATAGTACGAGGGAATTGCACCATACTTTGCACAAGAATTCATTGCACCACTGTCTAGCTGAGCATCAAGAGTATAGGTTATATATCCTGATACTTTAATGTCTATGGAGATGACCAGTCTATCTTCGAATCCATTTATCTGTTTAAATGTATTGGCCTTAGCAGATTGGTCAAGAGTGTCATTATCTGAATCAAACATTTCTCTTTCTCTTTGTGCATCCTTTTGTGTTCTGAGAAAGTTTAATTCTTCTTTTTCTAATTTCAAAGCTTTCCATATTTCTTTAATTAATGCTTCTTTTCTTTTGATTGATTCTTCTAGATATTGGATGGTCTTTTCTAGTGAATCATCTGTATATTCTTCAACTTCTTCTATTTCTTCCAGATGCTTTTTTGTTTGTTTGAAATCAAAGTTTTTCCTATAGCTTATATGTCTTGAGGATGTAGGATGAGATCTATTAAAAGATGAATCTGTAGGAGTATAATATTGTATATTCACCACGCTTGGTTGCTGGTGTTTTGAAAGTTGAGAGTTGATGGAGGAGATTTGAGCATTCAACCTTTTAGAAAGATGAAATTCACCGGGGGTTAGTTCAGACAGCTAAAAATAGTAAATTATCAAAATTGCTAGAAAGTTATTTTGAGCCAGCTGGAAAAGGTGGGTGGCCATCGATATCCACCTGGATCAATCTTACATCCTTAGGAAGTAATGGTATCCATTGCATTGAGTTCCCCCGAGGAAATTTCTGTTGAATTTGGCCCCGGGTGAGCCACTTGCCTTGGTGCAAGAGCTGCCCTGCTTTGACAACTTGATAAAGCTGGATCCTTTGTTGTCGAGTGCCCTTGATCTGTGTGTCCACAATCTGATCACTGGATGCCTATTGTATGCAGTCGGGGTTGAGCTCTGTTGGTTTCAGTTGTTCTGCTACGTCTGAGGTGTCCAATAATGGTGGGAAATAAGGCCGAAGGAGGTTCACATTGAACACTAGGTGCATGCCAAGGAAAGGAGGAATGTTGAGTGCAAAATCATTATCCCCCATAGCCTTGGTGATGGTGTACGACCCATAACGGAGTGTGTGAATCTTCCAATGGGGTCCTGTAAGGCGTTCTTTCTGCAAGTGCAACCAAACTTTGTCTCGCACTTGAAACTTATGTCGAACCCGATGTTGATCATGGCGTTGCTTGTACTTGTCATTGGACTTCTGTAGGATATCCTGAACCTATTGGCAGATGTGTTGGATACTCTCAATGAACTGGGTGGCTTTGTCAGCCTCAATTGGAGCAGGAGAGGAGTCAGTTGAGGTGACCGCAAGGGGAAGTGCAACATCTATGGGACCCAATGGTTGGAATCCCAACCCCACCTGAAAGGGGATGTGGTCAGTTCAGCTATGCAGGGCTCAGTTGTAGCTATGTTGGACATAGGGAAGACTCTCATCCCATGTGCGAGGGTGATTGGAATTATACATGCACATGATATGCACGATCATTCGATTTACGACCTCGGTTTGGCCATCTGTCTGGGGGTGGAAGGCTGTGGATTTTGTGAGCTTGGTGTCCAGTAGTGACTAGAGGCTCGACCTGAATGTGTTGAGAAATCGACTATCCCGATCTGAGACAATGGTTTGTGGGATTCCAAAATGCACCTAGACTCGTTCAAAGAAGATCTTGGTAGTGGCTTCTGCTGTGATGCTCTTCTTGCAAGCAACTAGAATCGCCATCTTATAAAAGAGATCGACAACCACAAAATAACAGTCATTTCCCCTCTTGGTGGATGGGGACTCGACATGTAGTCCATTGATATGGATTCCCATGGTCTGTCAGGAGTAGGAAGAGGGGTGTATAGGCCCTGTTTCTTAGTGGTTGGTTTGGCAATAGCGCGGGCAGTCCAAGATCTGATATACTTGCTGACCTCCTGTCAAAGTTTCATCCAATAGAAATGTTTTTGTAGCATCACCACTGTCCTTTCGATGCCGAAGTGTCTTGCCACCCAGCTGTAGTGGGCTTCATAGATCAGCTTCGCTCACTCACTTGAGGGAACACATATATGGCCCAGACGACACAACAACCCATCCTGAAGATGAAAAATATCAACAACTGCCTTTGCAGCCAACATTTAGTAGGTGGAGGCAAAGTCCGAGTCTGTCTCATAGAGTTGGGCCATCCAGATGTCTCATGGCCACAGGAGTCTAGCACTATGGTGAGTTCCATGACTGGTGGTCTGCTGAGGCAATTAGTGACGCGGTTGGTGCTTCCTGTTTTATACTTGATGTTGAGGTGGAATTGTTGGAAGTATGTGGACCACTTTTGATGGCGGTCATTCTGCAATTTTCCTTGTGTCTACATGAACTGTAGTGGCTTATGATCAGTGTGGATGATTGTCTCCCTCCCAAGAATGTAATGTCCTCACTGGCGGCAGGCTTGCACAATGGAGTACATTTCTTTGTTGTAAGTAGGGTACTTACGGACAACATTTGATAGTGTCACACTATGATAGGCCATGGGGTGGTCATGTTGCATGAGAACGACACCCACAACATAGTCTGAAGCATCATTCTCAATCTCAAAGGGCTGTTGCAGTTATGGTAGTGAAAGTACTGGGGTTGAGCATAAGTGCCGCTTCAAATCATCGAACACTTTTTGTTGGGGCTGACCCCATGAAAATTTCGCCTTACCACCACCCCTGGTTATTTGGCTGAGTACCCATGCAATATGGGAGAATCCCAACACAAACCTGTGGTAGAAATTGGCAAGGTCCAAGAAGCTCCGAAGCTCAATGAGTGTGGTTGAAGCTGGCCACTCACGGATGACTTGGACCTTGGTTGGATCCACATGTACACCATGTTGATCAATGATGTAGCCTAGGTAATGGACCCTGTTCATGATGAAGGAGCATTTTTCCAAGTTGGCGTATAGCTTGTGCCGTCGTAGGGTGTGCAAAACCTGTTGAATATGCTGCAAGTGTTCGGCCCAAGTCTTGCTATAAATGAGAATGTCATCAAGATACACCACTACAAATTTATTGGTGAATGGTCAAAGGATATCATCCATCATCCTCATGAAAGTGGTTGGAGCATTTGTCAGACCAAAGGGCATGACCAACCATTGAAAAATGCCTTCCTTTGACTTGAAGGTGATCTTCCATACATCTATTTGTTCTATCGGGACATAGTGGTATCCAGAATTCAGATCAATCTTACTGAAGTATTTGGTCCCCATGAATTGATCAAGGAGGTCATCGATTCGGGGAATCGAGTACCCGTTTCTGACTGTGATTTTATTCAGAGCTCGATAATCAATGCAAAGTCGCTAGGTTCTATCTTTCTTTTGTACCAGCACGATTGGGCTCCCGCAAGGTGATGATCTAGGATGGATGTGCCCCTTGTGGAGAAATTCTTGGATCTGTCACTTGATCTCCTCATTCTCTAACAAAGAGAAGCGATAGACTGGCCCATTGGGAAACGGTGTGTCGGGGGTTAGATCGATGGGGTGCTTGACCTGGCAGTGCAGAGGTACCCCGGTAGGTGAGGAGAATATATCTAAGTATTCTTCCACGACCTTATCTACTTGCTTCTACTGTGTGGAGAGGTTGTCTGCAAAGAACCTGGATGTGGCTGTGATTTTTCTCTCATTCTGAGAGTGAATCACGAAGAAGACAAACTTCCCCATCTAAGAGATGACCTTCCTGCATTTCTTACCATAGATCAAGGAAATAACACTAGGTGGGACAACCTCAGGTATCCTGTTCAAAGTAATAATAACACTACGAGGCCTAGACTCATATACAACATGACGTTTCCATAAATAAGGTTGGCCCAAAAGAACATCACAAACTTTGAGAGGAGCAACATCACACAATAACTTATCTTATAAGGGCTTGATGTCGTATGATAGTCGACATTGTTGGCTGATGCAGAGATCGCTTCCTTGGCGGAGCCATCCAATGGTGTAGGGTTGTGGGTGCGGCGTTGTCGGTAGGGCCAATTGCTTGACAACCTATGCTAAGATGAGGTTCCTCTGGCTACCACTATCAAAAATGAAGTGTAGTGGGATGCCTTTTACCCACATATGTGAATGGAAGAGGCACTCTCCTTCTTCTGGCTCATCTAGTTCACCATGCTAGAGCTTGGTGGTAGCAATGGTGGCACTGGGTTTCGTGTCAATGATCCATCTTCCCCTTTATGGTTCTGACTCAGAGTCAGAACCCACATCTGATTCAGAGGCTTTCACTTCAACCACCAATGTCTACTTTTAGCAGCAGTCAAGAGTGTTATGCCAAGGGATCTTATGAAAGTCGCACCACTTCCCGGTATCTTTATTTGTCTTTCCGGTGTCCTTCTTTGCTTGCATCTTGGACTGGTTTTCCTGATACTTTCCATATTTTCTTTGTCCTTTGTTTTGTGGGTTGGGGCCACCCTTTCCTGGCTTTTTTTGTGAGGGGTTCCCCGACCCAAATTGTCGCATCTTTTGTTTGAGCTTCTGCTCGATTTTGACGGCATATCGGTAGGCCGTGCCCAAGGATGAGATTTCTAGAAATTCCATTTCAGTCTGGATGTATCTATGCAGAGCACCACAATACTTGAGCACCAGATGTCTCTTTGAATATTTGATACCCAGCTTGGTGCATAAGGTATGGAAGATATTTGTGAAATCTAGCACTGCTTGGTCTCTTTCTTGCCCCAGTGTGGTCCATTCAGTATACAAGTCATCATAACTTCTGACATGGTATTATTGTTCCTTAATAGCATCCCTGAAAAATTCTTAGGTGGCCATGACTGTAAATAATGAGGGTTCCTATGTTTCCTTTTGCTCACAAAAATTTTCCCACTAATCTTTGACATGGGGAATGGCTTTGAGGAGTGAAAACGTAATATTTTCTCTATTCGAAAAGTTATGGACAAATAAATACCCTTCTAGTAGATTCAACCACTTGTCTACAACATCTGCATCTATCTGACCTTCAAATATAGGAATATCGAATTTTATTTGCACCCTTAAGGGGGTGGTGCCTCCGCTCGAAGAAGAAGCGTTGCCTGTTGGTAGTCACCGAAGGATTTGCGTGAAATTATCCATCATATCATTCCTCGGTTGCGTGAGCGGTTCCTCAATCAACAGTTTGAAAGGATCTCCTATCCTGTCATCTTTCTTTTCTCCTTCCATGAGAGGTCATTTGGGTGTGCGAGAGATTTTTTCCTCGAGAGAAACAATCTTGAGACCCAAATCTTTGTCCTCCGACATCGTTGGGGACATGCATTAAGACGACAAGGATCAGACCGCTCTGATACCACTGATCCAAATTTTATGAGAAGAATGAAATGAATACAGATTATTACCAAATTCTTAACAAAAAATAAGAGAGATACAGTAAAATTGGTTTTCTATTCAATAAGGAAATAAGTTGAAACTGTAAAATGCAGCGGAAAACAAGCTTACTGGAATGGTGGCGACTTATCTCTCAGAAGAGATGTGGTGGCTGCACTCATTCACAAGAAGATGATTACAATGAGGCTCTCAAGGCCTTTTTACAATAAACAGGAGTTCCAAAAACCCTAAACATCCAAAACCCTAACCCTAGGATATGAAGTGCCAAAAGTCATGTGGGCCTCGTTTGGGTAAGTCAGTACATCAACTTCCCAGGGTCGTAACTTTTGCATACGATCTCCGTTTTAGGCGTATGATAGCCCATTGGAAATATCTATCTGAGGAATACAACATTTGCACAAAATTTCAAAATCAAATTTTGCAACTGCAACATACCCCAAAAAACATCGTTTAGTGCCTCAAAACGGCTCCGGAAGTTCAGGACCCAAAAAACTGCTAAAAATAGTAAATTATCAAAATTGCTAGAAAGTTGTTTTGAGCCAGCTGGAAAAGGTGGGTGGCCACTAATATCCACCTGGATCACATTACCTATAACTAGTGGAATGTAGGACTCTTACACTTCACATGGCATGAAGATTGTACTCAACCCATGCTCCCATTATTATGTGAAAAGACTTTCCCCACCAACCTCTTGCATAGATTCAAGTATTGGTTGATAAGTCAAAGAAGGTATATGGATTCATTTAAGGCACATTGTAGAAAAATATGAGTTCTAAGAATGACCTTGGAGATGGAGGATTTATTTTCCCATAGGTCCCCTTTCATCTTTCCCTATAGTGGAATCATAGTGCCTCTCATGCCTTCATGTGTTTTCTATGGTGGGTTGCATCACCATACATTGAAGCACTTTGAAGGCCTAATTACTATTTAACTATTTGAGTGAAGGTCAATTGAGTTGTGTTAGAGTCTTAGGATTGTGTTTTGTATCTATAAAATACACCATGTGAGGTTCTTACATCAAAGCCATGCATTTTCATTGACCTATTGAAATAAGTATTATCAAATAGTTGTTGTACCACCCAAGCACATATTTCAGTTTAGACACACTTTCTTTGAGTATTTCATCATCTATATTGCAGTATTTATTTTATATGTAACCTTGTAGGTTAGAAATATCAAAATTATGAATGGCCTATTTGTAAGAATCTTTACCTTCTCCTTGCACAACAAATAAATAGAATAATAGATTAAGACTTCAATTTCTTATTGTAAAACCTCCTAT
>ML805068.1:87639-98578 GCA_009831015.1 Picea engelmannii | reverse complement strand
TGCTTCAATATAATACAACAAATGTCAAGGATCTGGTATAAAAATCTGAGCAAGGAGGATGCTTCACAGATACTTCATTACTTAGTTCTTGAAGAATCTTGTTATGGAATTTATAGATGATCGTCATCCATTCTCAAGTGATGAAATCAAGGCCAAAATATCGTTTCTCAAGGCATATAATATATTTTATGAGAATTGCCTCCAAGAAGGTGTGAGAAAAATCATTAGAAATCTCATTGTGATCGTTATATCATTGGATCGAGGTATCAGAAATGTTTGGATCATGCTACAATATTAAGTGTTGGAACTCCCTGCAACTCCATGCTACAAGGTTAGTGTTGCAACTCGATGCAATTCCTATGTTGCGACTCCATGCTACATGATTGGTGTTGCAACGCGTTGCAACTCCGCACTACAATATTAGTGCCACAACTAACTGCAACTCCCACACTGAAAATCCATGCTAAAATATTAGTGTTGTAACTCACTACAACTCTTATGTGGCAACTCCACGCTACAAGATTGGACGTGAAAATTTGACTAGAGTCAACATAGATGTGGAAGCAAAGACATCATTTAAAATCCACTCTTATAATTTTCGAGTCCACTCTATTAGCTTGTTGATAAAGTAGGAATGTGGATCTGTGACCAAATCTCTGTTGTTGAAGTGGATGCTTCATTTGGCAAGTTTAGAAGGCAGTCACAACAGTAAATATGGACACGTTTCCTTCAAAGAACCTCCTATACCATCCACCTCGCACATTTTTTGGGGAAATGACTTGTAATTTAACTAACTGGGCATGTTCTGCACAAAACCCATGTTCTAGAATTTTAAAATTCGTTTTCATTGGTCCATAATATTCATACGAAAATAATTGTCTGATTTGGACACCTTTTTAAATTAAAATCAATTAATAAACAAAAAATTCATCATTTATGTTAATTGAATGAAGAGGTGCAATGTTTTATTATTAAAAAGACACATTGGTTTAATTGCTCTTTTACAAAAATACACATTATTTCAATATCATATACCTCTTGAGAGACTATATAAACAAATAAAAATGGTAAGAATGAAAGTGTATTTGTGGCCCAATCTAGAATATCAAAAAAAAAACTGAGTCGAAGGAAGAATGTTGAAGACATTCATAAAGTAAGGGTGGAAGGGAGGAGAAAGAGAAGATTGGTGTCTTTACAAATTGAAGTTTATAATAGGGAGTTGGTGCTCTAAAAATAGGGAGTTGATGCTTCCTAGAGCTAGTGGTCTAAAACAAGGAGTTGGTGCTCTAAAATAGGGTGTTGGTGCTTAATAGAATTGGTGCTTTAAAATAGGGGATCAATGTCTCATTGAGTTGGTGCTCAAAAGAAGAGAGATTGGTGTCTCTCACACAATTGTAACTTGTAATTTTTATGTTTGTTAAAATTAATTTCTATTTCAAGACATATCGTTGATCAATTGTTGTGATTAATAAGTTTAATTTATTAAATTATTGAAAAATAAGTAATATTGATTCACCCCCCTCTCAGTATTGGCCAATATTTCCATGAGGAACCCATTTTGAATGAAGATATTTCACATTGAAACTAGTTCTTTCAAGAGGTTCAAAATTTATCTATAAATAAAATCCATGAGGTGGAATTTGAAGAAGGAAGATTGGATATCATCTATCTTACTCTCTCATATCTAACATTCATCACCCTCATTCTTCAAAGAACAAAGACTTCTTCAATCACCATTGTTAGAGAGGGATTTCAAGAAATAAAAGGTCCCATCCCAAGGAGAGTGTTTGAGCCCATTTGCATCTAATCATTCTCCCTAAGTGTTGCTACTCATTTTTTTAGTTTTCCATTGGAATTGTATATGAGTATTATTGCTTCCCTCCAAGTTCTTGTGCTTGAATGTCAATCTTGTATTTTAATTTGTAATTTATTTGCATGCATGCTATGATCAATAAACGAGCGATTTATATCCCACTCTCTTCACCGAAAGCGATCCTTGTAGAATTTGAAAATCTTGTCTCTGTCTCAACTCTGTTCTCAAGCTTATACCGAGTACTTTGTCCTCTAGAGGATACTAGGCCTCTGTCCTTGTTGACCAAAATTTGGTCACCTATATGTTCTCTCTCTTGGATTAATAAGAAAAAAATGATATCAAAAGAAGACATATTTTGAACTCTTATAATTTCATTGTGTATCCCTCAGTCTCATCTTCGCCATGCATTCTGTGGAATCAGAATCCGAGTCTTTATGACCAAGATATGCATAATTTTGTCCAGAAGTCCAACTAAAATATTACAAGAAGAAATATGAAGATTTTTTCTAAGTGTCATGTTCTCCTCTCCTCTCCTCTCCCTTCACCTCTATTCATTCTCCTTTCATTATATACTTAGTCATTTTTCCCATTGCCTCATCACTCCCATTTTCCCCTTACTATTTTCCACACTTAGACCTTTTTTTCCTTATTCTCCTTTCGTACTTAGCTATTTCCACGTTCACATTTCCCATTTATTTTTATTTTCCTTTCCATTTTCATGATCTCATTTTCCATTTCTTTTTCTTATTTACCTTTTCCCTTTTTCCTTTCCAAAATTTCAGACTCGTGGACTCATATAACATCAAATATGAGTCCATAGACTTACAAAGTGTTTAGTTAACCCTGCCTATTCTCCATATTATTTTAAAAATATTTCTCTTATCCTAATATCCATGGGCATATATCCAAGTGACACATGGAAGACATATGGAAACTAAGCATTGGTGACACATGAAAACAAGTAAAATCATGACATGCGGCAACAAATCAGGTGGTGACATGTGGCAGATATGATATCCTATCACAGAAGGAGATGTGGCGATGATGTAGATGTTGACGCATGCTGACTGGGTGATTATGAGGATGCCACTGGGCGTTGACTAGGCATGAGGTGAACTATGATTGGGAAGTCAAATTTTTAATTATTCATTAATTTTCTAAGGGGTCGGGCTACAATTCTCCATAGTCTTCCTTTAATTCTTACTAAGTGTATATTACATTTTTCAATATATACACTAAAGACTCTTAAAATCCCATGCATGTGGGATACAAATTATAAATAAAATTCAAAATTTAATAAAGTAAGTCTAAATTCAATCCAAGGGCCCACATTTTCCCATCAAACTTGATTGACTGTGGTTGAGTCACGATCTTGCAAAGGCTATATCTTGAGCTCGCGACCTCCATTTGAAGAAAACTTTATACCATTGGAAAGGTATTTCGATGCAAAAGATGATGGGAAAGGTATTGAAATCTGAAAATTTTCAAAAGTTTCTAAAAAATTAAAATATCAGTCAGTAAAATTTGTATGCTTTGTTGATAAATCTGTTCAATACCTCGACTTCACGAGGTCATATCTTGAGATCCAGGAGTCATATTTGGACAAAATTTATATAGTTGGAAATCTAAGAATATGGAGATCACATATTAAAAATTTTAATTGGCTGAAAGGTTGATTATCCTATCCATTAAATTAAATTATAGTCCTCTTTTAAAAAGGGCAATTAATTAAATTTTGAAAATAAAAGTTTAATTAATTTTTTTTATTTAAAACAGAAAGGAACCCATTTTAAGGATATGGATATTAATGGTGTAATTTTATTAATGAGGAATTAATGAGGCACTAATTAAATAGGATACTTCAAGAAGAAAATTGTACGAGAAATTCAAGAGGGAAAAACCCTAACTACTCGAGTAGTTAGAAGAACCGACATTAAAAGAGAAGAAAGACGTCATCAAGGGACAATTAGAATTATCAGAGGGGCAGGGCAGAAGATCAGAGGAAGAATAAGGTACAACCTTGAATACAGAATCAAGCTTCTTATCAAACAAAATATATCTCCATCTTCTCCACTCTTTCTATTCTTCTACACCATTTCTCATAGCTTTATGCTTGAGTCTCTGAATTGGGCACAAGGTTGAGTTCTTGAGTGTTCTTCTTGTATTCATGAAAAATATTTTACTTGTATGATCATGGAGTATTTACAGCCACATACATGATTGCCAAATATTTTTTAATGAAGAACATTTTTCATGAATAAACTCCACAAATAATTGCTTTGGGGTTGATCTCGACTGTATCTTGTAACTTTGAATCTTAAGTATGAGGTATTTGAGATTGACCTATCAAATTCTCTTTTGATATTGATAGTAGTACTATTTTAAAATTCTTTGAGATGTTCAAATTATTGTCTCCTATTTCTTATGAGGAATACATGGATGTATTTATATATGATTAAGAAGATTGTGTATGTGATGTTGATCACAAATAAATTTTGATGTTAAAGCCCTCCTTCAATCTTTTATTATTATAATGATACTTCTTGTTGTACATAAAGATTATATCAGGTCATTGAGGTTGTCATTTCAGTCCTGACAGATTCAAGTGTCAACATTTTTTGGCAACCATATTGGGGACTCGATTTATTTTCAATATTTTTGAGGCCCCGCTTCAGATCAGATTAAGGAACTAGAGTCTCTTTGGTTCAAGGTTTCCAAAAGAAAATTCAAAAAGATTGTTTCTTGTTCTAGATGTAAGGGATCTATAAAAGGATTATTTAAAGATGTTTCCCCTTTTTTATAACTTAAAAAAAACTCAAGAAGAACAGAAGATTCGTTAGAATGAAATCCCTGGAAATTCCATTGGAAAGACTCAAAAATCTCAAGAATATGTATATTATGATATCTATAAAAAATTTCATTCATGTCATGATGCTCCTTCAAATTCTTGATCAAGCCCATGAATGGATTTACTAGATTGATCAAAAGGAACAAGTGCCCAAGAAGAAGGAGACTACATAGAGGCCCTTTAAATCTGGTAAAAGAAATTTTTTAGATGACTAATATTCTGATCCAAAAATGATCTTTAAAAGACTTTGGTTAAGTTTATGCATGAGTTGATTTACCACTTAGGAATTAAGAGAAGAAAAAGATTTTAATGAAATAATGTTGCAACCATCATAAATAATGAAGAATAGAAAATAGACATAAGGAACAACAAACCATAACACCAAGATTGATAACAGAGTTCGGCACAAGTTTGCCTACCTCTCCAGGCCTTTGTCTCAATGGGGGATGCTTTCTTATTAATATTCAATGTTGCAAAATTACTTTAGATGTATCTCAAATGGATTACAAATTGGTTTGGATGTGTTCTTCTTGACCTCAAGAATCCAACACAACTGACGACACTGAAAAAGGTTGAGTGTAGCTCCCATAAATGGCCTCCAAAGTTCGCTTCTTCATTGACTTCCTTGCATAAAAATGGCTTAAGCTTCATGAATTCTTCATCATTATGATAATATGAACCTCCCTAGACTGTCAAAAACCTATGATTTATATATATATTTGGAGTAGGGGGTTTCCTCCCAACTTCCCCCCCAAGATCTGGCCTCAAAAAGGGCTCCAGATCCTCATTTTTGGGAAAAGGTCAGGCTAAATCACATAAAGATCACCAAAAAATCATATAATATGGTTAAAAAACCACATTGGGAAATTTATGTGCACGCACCGCTTCTATCTGGGCTCATGGTCATATGAGTGGTGCCATATACACGCTAACATTTCTCCCTAGTCCTCTCGGTTGATCCTCGACATATGGTCACGTGGAGGTGCCATGTGGCTAGGTGTCAAGCCACTTGAACCACACCCTGCTCCAACTCTTGGTCCTCACTCCTATTCTAGCACCTTGGTCGGTGGGCTAGCCCTTTCGACCGAGCACTTAAACCGACAAATCCGCCAACCACCAAATTCAAATATACATTGTGCCATTTGGCATAATAAGAAACACCTAGACCAGGTGGTTAATGCTCTTTGGTGAATTCGTTGGTGGAGGAGAGGTCGTCGGTTCGAGTCTCACAGAGTGCCAAACAAATTTTTGACCCAGCTAACATTGGCCAAATCTGGGGTGACACGTGGAACCTTGTGATTGGGCCACTTGTCACCTCTGGATTGGCTCGTACAATCCAATCATTGCATAGTCACCCTGCCCAGTCATCTACCTAGTCAGCGGAAAAGTCAGCCCGCACGCCACGTTTTGATCCCACATCTTGCCACTTGTCACCACGTGAATGTCTATATAGCCACGTGTTTTTCTCAGATCCTACCACCTGTCACCACGTTAGCATCCGTACAACCACGTTTCACTTTCGTACAGTGCCACGTGTCAAATTTTTACAGGTCCAACTGAGCCCTAAAAATGCCAAAAATAACTACCATGTGGCACACCTTGGTGCTGCCACATGTCCCTATTGAAATAATCATGACTTCATGTTTATGTCACCTACCACATCATGCTGACATAGTGCTAACGTCAGCAGTACATCCTGTTGACTATTGACTTTGATTTTTTGACTTTTTTCCCTGTTTGGGAAAACAACCAGAACACGATAACTTTTGCATATGGTGTCCATTTTCGGAAAAAAAATAAACAATATATGGATGGAATCAACTCGTCGATCCCAACGTGATCGAGTTGGTTTCATATAATTCTAAGAACTTTTATTTTTAGGCCTTCTTGGATCCATTTTGGATCATTCCTCCCCATTAAGACCTTTTGGTCGTCCAAAAGGATATTAAACAGTCACCAAGTGCAGGATAGGTCTCCGCACTTGTCCTTTGTATTTGAAATATGTCTTCTGCACATGTTGCGTCATAATCAATTGCATAATAACCATGACAACTGGAAGCATATTGTTAGCCACCTGAACTTGTTCACATCTTATTGAATCCACTACCATCCATGTAGAAAACATTAGCAATGATAACATCATAAATATGACTACAAATGAACCAATATGTTTGATTTTCTTGCACGACATTAAGTTATCTTGAAGTAAAGTGAGATTGAATTACCATTCTACAACCATCTCATGTTCATGCTTAATATCAATTGCTTTACTTGGCACAATTATAGGTGTATTGCTTGCATAAGCTTCCTTCTTTAATTGTTCCATTGTTAGAAGAGATTGATTTTCTTTTATGTGATGAGCATGTACAACATATTATGTCCCTTCTTTAGTTAAGCGATATTGGTTATGTTCCCTATAGAATATTTCTTTGCAATCATATAAATAAAGGCTATGCAAGACCATTCCACATGTTTCTAGTGACACCACATCACATGTTACTTCATCCACATACTTGGATGTAATTGCAAACTTTATGATGCATTGTTTTGTTATGGGAAATTTGTGATCTTTGCTTATCCAATTTATTGAATAAGGTTTGTGATGCATCTTACTGTTTAATACCAATTACTTAACCACTTCTTCTGAAATTAAGTTAGATTGAGATCCACTATCTATCAATGTGTCGATCTTAGTATGTTTCATTATGACCCTTATATGAAACAATTTACTTCTTGAATAAAAACCATCACCAATTTTACCTGTCAAAATAAATGATGTGATTTTAGTCTCATCACCTAAATCATACCCCAAGTCTGTTGGTTGTGTTGTTGTTGCAACTGTTGGCCTCCCTTTCCTCTCTTTGAACCACTTCAGTCTCTTTTCTAGGTGCAATTGCCAACAATGCTCATCATCGTGCCCTTATTTCTTTCACTGCTTGTAAGAGAGCTTCTCTTCCTTCACTGTCGCTGAAGTTGTTTTCTTCCCATTCCCTTTTCCTTTTCCATCTTTCTTTGAAGATGATTCCCCTGATACACCAACTCTAGTTTTGCGTTCTTCAATATATGTTTCTTGGGCATAAACCTCATCAATATTAGTAGGTCCAAACATGAATACATTATTACGAATACAAGAAAGAAAACATCATATATATTTCATAAGATTTTCTTGTGTAGTTAATGTAACATCTAACATCAAATCCATCTTACGAAATTCATCTGTATATTCCTGCACGGACTACCCTTTTCTTAGCTTAAGACTTTTCCATTCAATCAAAGCCTTTTCCTTATATCCCAATGGATAGAACTGTTTTCTAAGTGTGGAAATAAAATCATGCCATGGTGGAAAAATCTTACCAACGTGTTGAGTTCCATGTTGCATCTTACTTTTCCACTAGATGAGAGTTGTACCTTCAAGATGAAGCAATGCCAATCTGATTTTGCTTGCCTCATCTTTTATTTTCTGCACATTACAATATACCTCCATATGTCTAACCCAGTTATCAAGTTTCTCATCATTAAATTCGCCATCATACATAGGAAAAACAAATTTTACATCAAGTTTAAGTAATGGCATACCAGGCTTATATTTATGAGAATGTTTTCTTGCAGTAGAAGTTGAACATGTACTTGAAGAAGAAGAATATGATAGAGATGAAGGAGCTGAAGGAGGAGTTTCAGGAGGGTCCTCTCCTTCTTCACTTTTGGCTTGCTTTGAATATTCCCCTTGAACCAGTCTCTTTCATTCCAAGTAATCATCATACAACACCTTTACCATCTCTGACATGGCAAAGAATGTCTTTTGAAACTCTCTTTCTCTTTGAGAAAGTCCTTCTTCCGATGCCATCCTCTCACTTTGAGATGTCCTCTTTCTTGATCCAATATCTAGATCTCCTTATACAAGCTTGCCTTCACCACGACATAGTTTTTAACTGGTAATCATGAAAACTCAAATAACCAACTGTCAACCTGCTTTGATACCACTTGATCCGAAAATTATCTTTAAAAGACTTTGGTTAAGTTTATGCATGAGTTGATTTACCACTTAGGAATTAAGAGAAGAAGAATATTTTAATGAAATAATGTTGCAGGCATCATAAAGAATACAGAACATAAAATATACATAGGGAAAAACAAACCATAACACCAAGCTTGATAACAGAGTTCGATGCAAGTTTTCCTACGTCTCCAGGCCTTTGTCTCAGTGGGGGAAGATTTCTTATTAATCTTCAATGCTAAAAAATTACATCAAAAGTATCTTAAATGTATTACAAATTGATATTTCTATGTTCTACTCAACCTAAAGAATCCAACACAACTGACGACACTGAAAAATGTTGAGCGTAGCTCCCAGAAATGGCCTCCAAATTTCGCTTCCTCAATGGCTTCCCTGCATAAAATGGTTTAAGCTTCATGAATTATTTAGAATTATGATAATCTAAACCTCCCTAGACTATCAAAAACCTTTGATTTATATATATTTGGAGTTGGGGGTCTCCTCCCAACTTCCTCCCAAGATCTAGCCTCAAAAAGGGCTCCAGATCCTCATTTTTGGGAAACAATTAGGCTAAATTAACATAAAGATCACCAAAAAAACATATAATATGGTTAAAAAACCACATTGGGAAATTTTATGTGTGCGCACCCCTTCTACCCAGGCTCATGGTCATATGAGTGGCACCATATGGCCACGTGCTAACCTTGCGCCCTAGCCCTCTGGCCTGATCCTCGACATATGGTCACGTGGAGGCGCCATGTGGCCAGGTGCCAAGCCACTTGGATCACACCCTACTCCAGCTCTTGGTCCTCACTCCTAGTCCAACACCTTGATCAGAGGGCTATCCCTTTCGATTGGGCACTTAACCTCACAAATCTTCCAACCCAACTTCAAATATACATTGCACCATTTGGCATAATAAGGAACACTCATCCCAGGTGGCTAGCGCTCTTTGGTGAATTCATTGACGGAGGAGAGGTTGGCGGTTCGAGTCTCATGGAGTGATAAAAAAAAAATTGAACCAACCAACATTGGCCAAATCCAGGGTGCCACATGGCACTGAGTGATTGGGCCACATGTCACCTATGGATTGGCCCGTACAATCCAGTCACCCTTTGCAGTCAACTGCATAGTCAACCCGTATGCCACGTGTCGAGTCCACAACCTGCCACTTTTCACCATTTCATCATTCGTACAGCCACGTGTCATTCCCAAACCTTGCCACTTGTCTCCATGTCAGCATTCGTACAACCACATGTCACTTCCGTATAATGTCATGTGTCAAATATTTACAGGTCCAACTCAACCCTAAAAACGCCAAAAATGAATACCACGTGGCATGACCTAGTGCTACCATGTGTCCCTGCTGACATCACCTACCACATCACACGGACAACAACAGTACGACATGTTGACTGTTGACTGTCGACTTTTTGACTTTTTTGCCTATTTGGGAAAATGATTAGAACACAATAACTTTTGCATATTGTGTCCATTTTTTGAAAACAAATATATGGTCGGAATCGGCTCGACAAGCCCGACACGATGGTGTTGTATTTGTCTAATGCTGAGAACTTTGATTTTTAGTCCTTCCTGGATCCATTTTGGATCATATTCCTATCGAAATTTTTTCTACATTATTTTGGAAGACTTTGGAGGATACATAGAAACATTTGTTTAGATTCCAATGTGCATGTGAAATTTTCAATCTCCCTAAAGATAATGTTACATGTAGATTATTCTTACAAACTTTGCATGGGGATTCTCTTGAATGGTATTGTTCATTACCATCTGGTACCATTACTAGATGGGATGTGTTAGAGGATTTATTTGTTGAAAGTTTTTCCCACCCACCCTCTCCCATATGGACGCAAGATAATGAAGTGTCTAATTTGGAAGAAGAATCTAATAAAACATTGGAAGAATTTTCTTAATTAAGTCATGTTGCTGAAAATGAAAATGAAAATTCCAATTTGCAAGAAGAATATTTCATCCTCTCATATACTCCATATGAATATCTTTCGAGCAACAAGTTTTATAATCAAATTAAGAAGCATCCACCAAATGCACAAGAATATTTCAGCCTTGCACTATATGATGAAAAGCCTCAATAGAATTGGCAGCAAGATGAATTGATGGAAGAAATGAATCTTGAGAAGAATGATGAGCAAGATTTCCTCTACAAGAAGGAAGAGTATTTTCAAGATATTGTTGATTAATCAAGAACGTTGGAAGTGGTTGGAAATAAGGATAAATATGAATGTATTAAAAAATTGGAAACTCC
>ML805068.1:56585-71046 GCA_009831015.1 Picea engelmannii | reverse complement strand
TGGCCATTTTAATTGTGTTGTCCAGACTGGTACTCGTCCCGCGAGCGAGAGGGCTCGTCGGGTAAATGCAATCGCAGAAATTCATGGTGGAAATGAATGTGGAGGGGACGCCGGCCAGTGGTTATATTAATGGGGATGTCCCGGCTAGCTCCCGCGTGTCTCCCCTGCCCTACGTGTCACCCCATCCGGGGACTTGTTAAAACAAAATTATAAACATTAAAAATTTTAATTAATTTTAAAAATCATTACCATATATATATATATCCACTTCAAAATTTACACATATATATATTCAACATAAAAATATCAGCAACTATGTCGTGCATTATAAATATAAATTTTTAATGTCCCACTCCAAAATTTACATATATATTTTCAACGTAATTTTTAAAACTACATGATGGTGTCATTTTATAAGCTAATAGATCAACAACTATGTCATGCATTGTCTCCATGTTACCATATCATAAAACGATCTTTAAATATCATTAAACTCTCTCAATTTTAATATATTGATCTCGCCGGTCATATGGATGATAAATATAACTTTTTTTGGTGATATTTAATAGGAGTTGAGTGAAAAAAAATGGTTTACTTTCTTATATATAATAATAATAAAGTTAGAGGATTGTTTTAAAAAAAAGCAAGTTGTGGTGACATATCTCTTGATAAAATGGTTATCATTCTTCTTTTTTATACTAGCATTATTGTTTTTATGATGAATAGTCTCTATAAATTCGACAAATAATTAAATATTTTCAAGGATTTTTTCTCTACTACAAGCTTGACTATTAGTGTTGACAAAACAAAGGTTATAATAATCAAATCTAAAAAAATCACTTATGTTAATTTCATGAATGAAAATAACAACTTGGAGGAAGTGACTTAATTCAAATATCTCGGAATCGATCTTCATCAAATTAAGATACTATGAGTTGATCAATCCTAATTTAGAAGATCAAAAGCATCTCTCTATTTCAACTAGTGTAAAGATGAAAATCAACATTAATAAAACAAAAACATGTTTGAAAACACAATTATTATAATAGAGGAAAAACACCTTAAGTAACCGCTCACACAACCAGATCAGAGATTAACACACCAATGTTTTTAATGGTAAAACCCCTATGGGGAAACATCCACGGCCCCAGGCAATGTGGCCACTTGTGGCAATTTATCAATGCAAAAAAAAAATATTACAAAGTGTTTCTCACAATCAATCATCAACAAATGACCCTCCATTCTCTTTAAATATATATCATGGACCAATCGAGTGTTAATACATGGATCAATGTAGTCATTAAGATCGAGGAGAATATGAGTCGCCAGATCACTCTATGTTGGGAACATATTGTGATGGTTGGATTACAAATGCATACAATAAACACACTTTGATCTAATGACACAATAGACCAAGTTGATCTTAACTAACTCCCAAGTGTCTAAATATCCTAACATTCCCCCTTACGAACAACTTGGGATAGGATTGAAGGTTTTACAAAGGAGACACAATAGGAGAAGGAAGGAGGCATTAGAGCCTACCCACCCTTAATGACAACTTCTTGAACTCCTAACATAGATCAAAGTTTTGAAAAAATTTCTTTTGTAAGAGACTTGATGAAAATGTCTACAACTTGATCTTAGATACGGGAAAAGAGAACATTAATCATGAATGTCCTTTATGATTAAGTGCATGTGTAGGTCAATGTGTTTTTTTCACTGATGTTGAACTAGATATTTGGTGAGCTTGATAGCACTCTAATTATCACACTAGAGGGTGGTTGGATGTTGTTGTTGGAATCCAAACTCTGAAAAAATCTGTTGAAGCCACAAGGATTCTTGACTTGCAATAATCGTTGCTCTGTATTATGATTTTGCTGAAGAAAGAGAAATAGGTTGTTGTTTCTTACATGCCCAAGTGACATGTTCAGAACAAAGGCTCAAAATATAAGATGTAATAGATTTTCGATCATTAGGGTCGTTGGCCCAATCCAAATTAGTGAAACCAACCAAAAAAGGTGTCCCCCCTAAACTATAATGTATCCCAAACTGAATTGTACCTTAGACATACTGAAGTATCCTTTTAGCTTCTTTCCAATCGCTTTCATGGGATTTTTTCACATACTGGGCAGCAAGAACAACAACAAAGGAAATATCAGGACATGTATGAGTCAAATATATGAGGTTACAACCTAAATGACGATAAAAAGTGGCATCAACTTTGGGAGTAGTATAGGTGGCAACATGTTTGACTCCAGACCGGAACAGAGAAGGGGATGGTTTAGAATCGTCCATGTGAAATCAACGAAGAAGGTCCTAAGCATACTAATATTGGGAAAGAAAAATGCCTTCCTTGGTTTGCTATACTTGGAGGCCAAGGAAATAATGCAAATAGCCTAAGTATGTCATTTCAAAATTCTTTTTAAGGATGGATTTTGCATGGGTTAAAAGTTTAGGGTCAGTACCAGTGAGGGTAAGGTCATCAAAATAAAGAACAAGGATTATGAGATGGCTTCCTACTTTCTTGGTATAGACATTAGGGTAAGAATGACATCTAGAAAAGTCAGTGTCAAGAAGAAAGTTGTCCATTTTGGCATACCAAGCTAGAGAAGCTTGGTTAAAACCATAAAGAGATTTCTTAAGGAGACAAACAAGGCTGGAGTCATTCTTGACATATCCAGGAGGTTGTTCCATGTATATTTATTATTGCAAATCCTAATGGAAGAAGGAAGATGTAACATCCAATTGATGAACCTCCCATTTATGTGATGTAGAAAGGGCTAGAACAAGGCGAATGTAATTCATTTTGCCTACGGGAGGAAATTTTTTCATTATAGTCAATGCCTTCAACTTGAGAGAACCCTTTGGAAACTAATTGGGCCTTGTTTCTTTCAAAACTTCCATTTGATGCATACTTAGTTTTGTACACCCATTTACATATGATAATTTTTCTTTCTTTCAAAATAGGTACAAGATCCCAAGTATCATTTTCCATTAAAGAGAGACACTCTTCATTCATTATTGTGTCCCAATCTAAATGACATGAAGCTTCTGCAAATGTATCTGGATCATAACTCTCTTAACCTTGAGCCAAAATAGAAGAGACTCCCTAGATATCTGAACCTGTTCTATGTTGATCTGAAGGATCACCGAAAATATCACCAGTTGCTTCTTGTGTTGAACAGACCCATCTGGGAAGTGGTGGTACTAGTGCAGGTTCATGTTCAATGGACTCATTTTGAGGAAGGTGAGCAGGAGGAGGTAGATTTTCATCCTCATTGGAATCATTTGAAATTTGTTTTTCACGTATTCACCTCAATTATCTATTCTTAAACTTTGATGTTGATGTCCAGTGTGTTTCTCTACAAGGGCCTAATAGTCCAAAAACTTGTCAAAAACTTCACTCTTAATTTCTAGGAAGTAAACCCAATTTCGTCTGGAGAATTCATCAATGAAAGTTAATAAATACTTGCACCTAGAGAAAGGAGGACAAATCGAACCACACAAATCATTGTGAACAAGCTGCAAAGGGGTCGAGGCATGCCAATAAGAACATTTTTCAAAACTATCCCGATGATGTTTGCCAAGAACACAACTGGAAAAAAAAACATCTCTACAAGAAACAAGAGGAAAAAAAATCACCATGTTTGATTACATAGTTGTTGCAATGTGTAACATCCCCCAACTTAACCGAGGAACATTACTTCTGGAAATACGCATAAATTCAAAAAAAAAAACAATTGCTAATTAATTCATGTAGCTTACCAGCTACGTATTAAACACATATTTGACTAGATTTTGATACCCATAATCAAATGCATCTACAACATTCTAAATTAACATAATTCATCCAAATAATCTTCTAAAAATACATGTAAAAACATTCTCATGCACAGGGTAAAACACGACCATAAAACTCATAAGAAACTTAGAAAATAGATAAACACCTATATTTTAAAACATTTGTGGAAGCAACTTCTTAGGAAGGATATTCCACCCAACCATATAATTGTTGTTCCAAATCTCAACAAAAATTCACCCCTGAGCTCGGGATAGGAATCCAAAAAAGAAGGATGCCTCTCACAGTCCACTCACAACTCAAAACCCACAACCCATTCGTATTCTCCTACATCTATCCATAATTTACTTCACATATGTTCCTCTTGTCCTAACCAACCCAAGGAATATACCCCTTTACTGCTCTTAGTCCCTCGGGAGTCCCAATCATTTATGAGGATCTCTCTGGCATAGATAACCAAGAATCTCTCTATCGAGAACTCAAGGGAACTCATTTTCAAGAAAAGCAATAGAAAACAATTATTGTTTTAGCACAAATCACACATGACTTCACTCTTCAGGCTTAACAACTTGTCTCTTCAATATTCAGCGCTAGAATGCTCCAAAAACACTCCATCAAACTCCATAATTTTCCCATCCTTCTTGGTCTAGCTCCAGTGCACTTTTTCATTGCTCCCTATTTGTTTTTCATGCCAAACTGAATGTGAAAAACTACATATTCTCCCTATATGAATTTCCCTCTATTTTCCCAAGACAGATGACTTCTCACTCTACCTAATGTTGATTTTACTGCATCCCCATGCTTCCAATAACTATGGGGTGTGACTTCTACACCCACCCCCTGAGAGGTATTTAATTATTGGGTTCTCATACACTCAAATAGAAAATAGAAGGTGTCCAAATGATAATAAAATTCAGAAATATGGGTTTGGATTAATACCCACAATTAATTACCTCCCTGGACTCCTCTTAGACACTTCTAAAAATTCCCCTATATTTTGTATTAAGAATCCCCCGTCTATGTCCATATTCCCAGTAACTAGTATCACATTATATTTATTAAAATCAACAATTACAATTTGCATATTACATCGCTTGCCCATACCCATATTCATATCTACATTATGCATTAATTAAAATGGGGATTATAGTGGGGATGTTACATCCCCCACCCCCCCCCCCCTCCCCCCCTACAATTTTGCACCATTCTTAGTACACAACGCCATGCCGAAATACATATACAAATTTACATCATAATATTCATAAAATAAAATCCAAAAATATTTGTACTCTCCAATAGCAGTCCCAACCATAATATCTCATTATTCTAAACCTACTAACCCAAGGAATGTTCCCCCTTCACTGCCTTTATTCCATTGGGTTGCACCATTCGTTTATGAAGGCTATCAACGCAAATGACCAAGAATGTTGAGATAAATCTCTAAAACTCTTCCCAAAATGGAGTGTTTCCTTTCAGATTCTATGTTCGTCAATATTGGAAAACATTTGTGGGTATTCCTCCCATGTAGTTTCTTCATGCTCCCATGTTTCATTTTCGGGACCGTAGCAGGTCCATTGAAAATTTACCAGCCCCATGGATTTGTTCCTGAGAACTTTGAATTTCTGGTCCAAGATGCGTACTAGTTCCACCTGGAATCCCCTTCGTTTCCCATCTAGATCATAGTTTAATGAATTATGTGGTTAGGTTCAAGCAAATATTTCTTTAATAATGACACATGAAAAAAATTATGCACTATCATGGATGCATGCAATGCTAGCATGTATGTAATTATTTTCTATAGTATTTCAAAAGGCCCACAATATCTTACTGTCAACTTTGAGCAAGAACCCAATTTTATCGAACTTTTCATCTCTTTTACTTTTAGAAAAACATGTTCTCCCAATTTAAATTCTCTAAAATCTTTGTTCTTGTCTGCATAACGTGTCTTCCTTTACTGGGCATCCTTTAAATTATGTATGATCTTTTCCATCTATTCTTCCATTTCTTTTAACAATTATGGCCCAATGACAACTCGGTATGTTGGGTTGTCCCAACCCACTGGTGTGCTACACTTCCTGCCATACAATGCTTCAAATGGGCTCATTTTTAATGAGGCTTGGTACCCATTATTGTAAGCAAATTCCACTAAGTGTATATAATATCCCCACTTTGATAGTTGGTCCATCACATACATTCTAAGCATGTATTCAATTATTTTGTTAGTCCTCTTTCTTTTCCTATCTGACTCTAGGTCATACATTGTATATTTAAATTTGTCTCAAAGCCTTTGAATAAAGCTTTCCAAAAATTTTATGCAAATTTTGGATCTTTGTTTGAAACAATTGTCTTAGGCACTCCATGTAGCCTCAAAATTTATTTCATATAAATCTTTTCAATGTTTGTTTCCTTATGTGTAGTCTTGACAATAATAAAATGTGCACATTTTGTTAATTTATCTTCCACCACCATGATGGAATCATGATGCTTCATTGTTCTGGGTAGGTTTGTAATGAAATCAACTTTAACCACTTCCCATTTCCACTCAGAAATCGACAATGGTTGTACCAACCCCACTAGATGTCTCTTCTCTTCCTTCACGCTTTGTCACTCTAGACACCTGGATATATAATTAGCCACTTCTTTCTTCATTCCTGGAAAAAAGTAATTTGGCTTCTTACAACTACAATTGTCTTCTTATATCCTTGGTTCCAAGCAGATGGCACATTATGCATTTCCCTAGGGCCTAAACACTATATTTTTTATCACTCCTAAATTTGGCACACACACACACACACACACACACACGATGATTCCATCCGCTTTCAGCCCATAATAATGATTTTTTTTGTTGTAAATTGTCTTGTTGTAATGTTTCTTTTATTTTTACATATTGTCAGTCTAAATTTTCAGCCTCTAAAATTTTTTGTTCTAAATTTGTCTTGAAAGTGATGATGGTTGAAATATGCATTTCATGAGCTCTTCTACTGAGTGCGTCAACTACTTGATTTTCTTTTCTTTTTATCTGCTTAATTTCAAAATCATATTCACTCAAAAATTTGAGCCATCTAGTTTGTATGGAATTTAATGTTGGTTTTCCAAACAAATGCTTCAGACCACAGTGGTTTGTTCTTAACTCAAATCTTTGACCCATTAGGCAATGTCCCTTAATATTTAGTGCATGTACAATTGTTGTTAATTCCAAGTCATGTGTAGCATAATCCTTCTCATGCTCCTTTAATTTTTGATACTCATAGAATACCACATGATCATTTTGAGTGAGGACTCCACCAAGCCCTTCCTTTCATGCATCAATGCACACTACAAAATCTTCATCTCGATCTACAATATTTAAAATCAGTGCACTCGTTAAAATGTCCTTCAATTGCTGAAAAATTTCTTCACGTTTGGGAGTCCATTCAAACTTCACTCACTTATTTTGAAAAGAAGTGATTGGAATTGCAATCTTTGAAAACCCCTTTATCAATCTTGAGTAATAACCATCAATAACCATAAATGATCTGACCTATCTCAAATTTCTTGTCACTGGCCATCCTGTAATGGCCTCTTTTTTCTCAGGATCAACTACTATCCCCTATGTTGAAATAATATGTCCTAAGTAAGGAGTCTTCTTTTGATAAAATATGCACTTACTTAGTTTTACATACAATTTATGCTCTCTCAAAACTTGCAACACCATTCTTAAATGTTTCTCATTCTCTCCTCATGTCCTTGAACATATGAGTATATCATCTAGGAACACAATCACAAACTTGTCCAGGTATTCCCTGAACACTCATTTCATTAGGCACATGAAAACATTTGGGGAATTCGATAGCCCAAATGGTGCTATTGTGAATTCATACTTCCCATATCTTTTTCTAATGGTTGTATTGCTTATATCATCTTCCTTTATCATAACTTGGTGATAAACTGACCTCAAGTCAATATTGGAAAATATTCTTGCACCTTTTAGCTGATCAAAAAGATCACCAATCCTTGGAAAAGGATATTTATTCTTTATTGTGACCTTATTTAGATTTTTGAAATCAATACATAGCCTTAAGGTTCCATCTTTCTTCTTTAAAAAAAGAATTGGGGCTCCCCAAGGTGAAACACTTGGGCATATATGCCTCTTCTTTAACATATATTCAAGCTACATATACAACTATTTTATTTTAGGTGTTCCCATTATATAAAGTGTCTTGGACATGGGGGAAACTCTTGGCACCAAATAAATGGAGAAATAAATGTCTCTCTTTGGTGGAAATTCAGGGATTTCCCCTGAAAAATATTCAAAACATTTCAAGACTAGATGGTCTTCAATACCTTCCACCTTATCTCTATTTTCATCTTCCAAATGGGATGCAAAAATTTGACATCCCTTCCTTAAACTCTTTTTTTAGCTGCATGGCTAAAAATTTTCTAACAGCCACAACTCTTGGAATGCCTTGAATCTTTCCTGGTTTCCCCCACTCATTCAGACAAGTTATTGTCTTGTTGTAACAGTATAGGACAACATGGTGTTTCTCCAACCAATCCATTCTAATTAGAGAATCATATGAACCCAATGGTATGATGTTCACATATACCTTTGTGTTGAGTCCATTCATGCATATTGGATAGTCTTTAACCAACTCATTGATCTTTCTCTTAGCCCCTGTGACTAAATGAACTAACCAAGATTTTTTATGCGTACTCCTTTGCAAGTGAAATCTTTCAACAATGTTAGAGTTTATGTAACTATGGCTAGGTAAAAAATCAATAAATTTGCTATGGGTTGGTTATCAATCTTACCTTCCACTTCATTCAAGGGGGATTGATACTCTACTTGATTATTTTCCAAGGATGCATAAATACGTATCATACTTCCTCCCATGTCTTCAATTGTTTCAATCTCCTGAATGTTATGCATAGTCCTCATTATTTCACCTTTGTGAGGGAAGTCCCTATATAAGTTATTTCCCTCACATCCCCAACATTGTACAGGTTGTTTCCTTGGCATTTTCCCAAATGAATTTTTTGTCTTGTGCTCATTTTTGATTGGTTGTCCTTGTTGATTTTCTTGGGATTTGTTCCTGAAAAATAATGTCTTAAAACCTTTTTTTTTCTGTGATCCCTCTTTCCTTTCATCTTGTCATTCCAAGTCTTTTGGAAGACTGGCCTCCCTCTGTTCTTCTCATAAAGATGCTTTGACATTCCAGTGCCTTTGTCGTCTATTTTTTAGCATTATTTAGCACCTTTAGGTTTAATGATAATTATTTTGAAGTGAAATTTTCTATTTTCTAGAATAGATTTGTTTCTTGTTGTGTCTTATATACTTGTTCAATTTTTTTAGTAGTTTATAATTCAAGAGAAAAGTAACTAAATACTTATTTATTTTCAACAATGCTTCCTTTTAAGAATTTACATTCCAAGTGCATTTATTTTAACTTCAATAACATGCATCAATAATGCACATATCACACCTTCTTAAGTAATATCTTCTCCATATTTAGTAGTCCATGACCTCTGCCTCATATCATTTTTGCAAGAGAGCACATAAAACACATAACTCAATGATTTTGTTAATGATAAACCCTAAAAGTATGTTATAAAATAAAGTAACCTAGAATTGTATTCTTTTGGTATTGAATGCCAAGATTAGATCAAGATAGGGCCTTGGGTTTAAATCAATGTGGTGGCTTTGAAATCCCAAGTCCTATCAAAATGGAAACTTAGTGTTGGTCAATTGGGAAAATACCTATGTAACACTTTTTGTAAATGGGAATATATCCATCTCTTTCTTGCAAATGGGTGTACAATTAGATGGGAAACCATGTGGAGTGGGGTTTTCCATATATAACTCCCACTTTCATACATATGAACTAAGGAATGCTCACCCAACATAGATGGATTATTCAAACCCCAACATTTCATGAGAATAAACATTAAGAGATATATTATAGTTAAATACCTCCATCCCACATGACCATAGAGTGCGAAGAGTAAGATTAATGGCTTATATTTAATTTTTCATTCTAGATTACTCATTCATGGCCTTGTGGTGAGATATCATTTAGTATACACGAGTGACCTTGTAATGACCTCCATTAGATTTCATCACCTTTGTGGCATACTTGTATATTTTGAAACTACCTTCTTACTTTTTTATTATGTAATATTCCCCATCATGTTTCATCATCTAGTGTGGGATACACATTTGGAAGGCACCTTGATATTGCATCATATGGGTGTGTTTTTTATTGGACAATTTAATCTTATTACAATTGAATAATTAGATAATTTGGTAAGGAATTGTGATATAATTTCTTCAAAAAGTATTAGATTCTTATACTTCAAGGAGAATATCCTCCATTTAGCAATATACTTTACCCTTATAGACAGGGACCTAGTGGCACTTTACCAAAATCCAACATGTCCTATGTTGGTGATGTATCTTTAGGAGGTAATGGTTCTCAAGGTAATGCTTCAGGAGGAGGGATTTCCCTTCCTCCACCTCTCCTCCTCCAACAAAGGGAGTGGACTAAATTATATACCATTATAGTTGGGGTTAATTATATGAATTTGTTTACAATAATGAATTACTATATTAATATTTAAACTTGTTCTACCATGCCTATTTAGTAACCCTTGAAAATTTCTATGTTCGAGGATAATATTAGATAAGATCCTTTGAACCATGTGAAAAAATCTCATTCATGGTTCTCCTAGAATAGTGTTATGAATGTGTAGTGTACTTAATCATTATAAACAATGAATTATGAGGAATATCATAAGAAATACAACTGCAAAGAATAAATTATGAGAAACACGAATATTGAACTTGTAGAATACAAACCCTTAAATTGATAATCTAGAAAGAAAGTAATGTTCATATATTTTTTGAAATGGGAAACCTCAAAATGAGGTTTTCTATAAGACAATTAAAGTACTTGACTAAACATAACATGATTTTGTACTTCTTTAAATAATTTATCACTGCAAAAACCTTGACCGCTAGTGGTCCTAACATTAATGAGTACCAACTACCTAGTGGCACTTATTCCATAAGGATGACCCTTTTACATTAATTAACCACATGAAAACTATTTAGCGGGCCTTACTAAAAGAGAATGGCCATGTACATTAACTAACTAAACAATTAGTAGCCCAATGTAGGGAGGTTAGTGTCTACCCTAACTTTCCCTACCCCTTCAAAAGCAACATTGTCCTCAAAGATAGAGGTGTGGAAACTATTATAAGATCATTGGTGTTTCCCATGTGACATATTCAGGTTGTGTATTCTTCCACTATATCAAGACTTCCTATATAGTGCATTGACACAATAAATTGTTTCTTTTGTTGAGTACAACTTATCAGTGTAACCAAATGGAACCATCTTCATCAAATTCAAGGAGAATGGTCTACACTCTGCAGTTTTTCCCTACCATTTTCTTGAAACAAAAAACATGAAAGACTTGCTTGATCCTATAGGAAGGTGGGAGAGATAATCCATACACAACTTGTTTAACATGTTGGATGATTTGATAAGTTCCATAGAATTTGGTAGCTAGATTTTGGTGGTCTGTGTATTTGGGAGAGGTCTACTTATAGGGATATAGATGAAGAAACACTTGATCCCCTTATACCAAGAATCTATTTAATCGTCGATGATCTTCTTCGTGATTAATTCTATTTTGAGCCATGACGAAATTTTCCCTAAGTGTACAAATAATGTTATCTTTGACATTAAGATTGATATCCACTTACTAAACCTTCGATGTGCATGGGACATATAAAGCTATAGAGGGTGGATTTTTTCCTAAAAAATTTCATATGGTGACAATTTGTAGGACTATGATAGGTGGTATTTTAACACCATTCTACCATGAGAGCCACTTAATCCAATAGCCCTATCAATCCAAGAAAAAATATCAAATAAGTCTTTAGGAATTTATTAGCCACATAGATTAGATCATATGTTTGGGGATGATAAGTCATGTTCATTTTCAACGAGGTACCCTATAATGTAAACAACTCCTACCAAAATTCATTGGTGAAGGTATGATTTTGATCTGGCACAATGGACTTAGGTAGGCCTTGTAATTTAAAAATATCATCCATAAAGTCTTATGTCACTATGGATGACTTAAATGGGTGTTTTAAGCGACCAAAGAAGGAACATTTTGAATGGTGTTCAACAACAACCATCATGACTGTTTTTTTCAATAGATGCAAACTATAAAACACATTGAAATGGTAGTCTAGATTGTTGAAAACAGAGATAGATGTGATAATTTCCCATGGATCTTCACTATTTCACCTTTGTTTTCATGAAAACAAGACTGATAAGCAACATAGTAGTGAGCACAAACCAGTTGAGAGATAATTCAAGATGAGTAGCGGTCGAAGGCATTCAAGAGAGATACTTTATACACACACACAGAGTTCAAGAAATGATGATGACAAGAACATCAAAGTGATAGATCCCTTGAGTACAAGAGATGTGGCATAGTTTTTGGGGTCGTGACAAAAAAATAATTGTATGAGTGGTCGATGGCATAGACCCTCATCGATCCCCTATAATGAATCCTTTGAGATAGGCAACCTAATAGAGTGTGTGAGTAGTATAGGTATGAATTAAGCGACTAAATTGGAAATAGCAGTAGTTGAGGTGGCTCTTGAAAGAAATCAGAGTTGATAGAGGAACACAGAATAAGGACTCAAGACATGTAATATACAGTCATTCAGATATAGTAGATACTAATCACAGTAAACCTTGTATATGTCTATGACCATATCTAGTTGGTGGTTGTTGCGGTTGAGTTACCTATGAAAAACGGTTTGCATGGGTGGTACATAATGATGATACTTTTGTAGTAGCAGAGACCCAGAACATTGGTGCATGGTTTCTCGAGACAAGTAAGGAATTGAGTGTGGGGGAGATGTTGTAGGGGATTATAGGCTCTTGTCATCATACATTAGAGTTAATATATAAATTTATGTAATAAAGAGGATAAATCCAATTAAAGACATGTAAAAAATAGTAAATGCATAAAAGAACTAAACTAATGATTAGTTGGAGTGGGTACAACCACTCCAACCATTTACCCTATGTATTTATACTCATGAATAGGGAATAAACGATGGATTGGTTAACCTTCCCAATTATTCTATTCTTTCGTGAGTATGTGTGTGTGTCCTGCCTCAATCTAGTCTCTCTTTGAATGTTGTTGTACTCTACAATATTACAATAGGGCTCTAGGTTTCTTTCGTGTCCATGGGACTAATACTATTAATATAAGTACACTATATTCATTAAAATATATCTATTAATGTGGTTTTCCCCCCTTCTTCTAAGTATTTCCCTCAACGTGTAAGATATGTTTTGTCGATGTTTCCCATGTCAATGCTTTTTCCATCTTCCAAAATAGTCTCACTGTTCTCTTGCTGAAAAACTACTAAAGAACTAAAGTAATCCTTATTTGTATATGTCCCCACTAATAGGCTTATGTGCTCATGGATTAGATGTATACTATGAAACAAATTCTCTAGGATATCATTTTTAGAATTTGTTCTCTCTTTCGAGTGTTCCTATTCCTTCCCTCAATTTCCCCTTTTTAATACTTTTTTTCTAAGCTTGCCAATCTATCCTTTCTCTCAACAACTCTCTATTTCCTTCCTTCAAAATTGTTTTCTTAATCATGTTAAATTTTTCTTTTGTCTCTTTTATGTCCTTCCCTTGCTTCCCTACAAACTCTTTATTTAACTAAAAATATTTTTGTTCTCTTTTGGTCCATTCTTCCTACTTTGTTTTTTTCTATTCTAAACCCTAAGCCCTATTGCTTCTTCACCACCCTCACATTCTTTATTTTTATGCCAAAGGCATGTATATACAGATATATTTTCCCATAACATGTCAACCATTCAAAACCTGACATCCAATACCACCTAACAAGTCACCTATCCACCTATCCCTTTCCTCCTTTGTTGTCTATTGGGATTTGACCTCTCGTGCCATCAACCTGAGTAGCTCCATTGGTGTAGCTACACAGATTTCAAATGTCAACATAACACTGAATTTACTTACATGCCTAGCTCTACCGTGTGTTTTCCTTGCTTCTCTACCACTCCCACCATGTACAAGATCTAGTGCATCCCCATCCATAGCATATTCATTCCCATGACCACCCATGTCAACACATTTTTCACCATCATGCATCCTTTTCTCTACTATGTTTATAAATCAACTAAAGGTGTTTCCAAAACAGAATAACCTTAATTCATTTTATTTGTCTCCAGTTGCCAATATTTTTCTCCATCTCCTGCTCCTTTGGTCGATATAATTATGACCCCATGGAGATGGAACGCATGGAATATTTCTTTATATAAATAAGAAAAACACATGTATTTGATCCTTTCATTCCAAATTGGCATGGCCCAAAAAAACTTTATAATTCTAGAAACATCAAGTAAGAGATCATTTTCAAATAAGCTAACATAGAATTTGAACAAATAAAATTTCACATAGGCAATGTATCCTTTCATGAACAATCCCCTCCAAATATAATCAAAACACATAAAAAAATTGTCTTCTTGAAAGCCTAAACCCTCAACACTCCGTAGATAACCATTTTCTTCAAAAATCAACCAAATAGTAACCTTTCATGCATAATTTCCAAT
>ML805068.1:32571-52543 GCA_009831015.1 Picea engelmannii | reverse complement strand
GAAGCAATGTCTTGTATTATAACATTGAATTATGTAAGGGTAATATATGTCATTATAAATTAAGGTGCAATTTTTAGTGTTAGGTATTTTATGAAAAATAATGGCATTGTGGACTTATCTTAATACGATTAAAACTTTGGTTAATGATGGTTATAAAAATAAGGTCCTAGAACCAAGTACCTTGAATTACTAAGATTGTAATGGGGGAATCTGCAGTTACTTAAATTTACATTCTTAAATGGTTGGGTTGGGAATCTCATCTACTAATGGAGTTCAAGGGAGTATTGGGCCAGTATTACATGCCTTGAGTCGTGGGAACTACCTTGTCTCAACATTGTTTGGTCATTGTCGGAGTCCTTCGGACATGCGCGTCCGTAGAGTTAGTGGTTGTCTTGAGTTGTTGTTGTACTTGGACGAGATAGTTCTTTTTCCTGGTCTGCTTGTGTCGGGCGGGATATAGTCACCCCTTGGTAGCCTTAGGAGACATGTCTGTGTGTGTGATTTTTTTGTGTAAAGAATCCAGTGCTATATCAAGAGTCTCAGGCCCTTTAAAGGCAGGGTTTCCACTCTTGCGACACACCTGACATAGATTATTAGTTTCTGCCTGAGCAGTCGGCCAGGAGCCTGTCTAATCTTCTTTCAAGAAGACATAAGACTAAAAGCCCTGCTTTTCTGTGCAGAAATAGTAAACTCGACTGTTGGATTCTTCCATCTGTGACTGTAATGTACTTAACACCTGGTGTTGTTTTCTGCTTACAGCTGCTACTTGTACGCCTTATGTCTAGGGGCGTTTATTTCTTGTTGTCACTGGGATATGTCGGGGTCGTATTGTTTGTTCATCTTGCTTGCGTCTTGTTCTAGGCCGGGTTACTAGTTTCTGCCTGAGAAGTCGACCAAGAGCCTGTCTAATCTTTCTTTCGAGAAGACATAAGACTAAACGCCCTGCTTTCCTGTGCAAAAATAGTAACCCTAACACCATGGATTCTTCCCTCTATGTTCTTACTGTGCACCCCCAGTATGTCTTAATGTTTGTGTTGTGCGTCTTATGCCTATGGTCGTACATTGTTGCAGTTACTCATTGTGTGCCTTCAATATTCTTGTGCTGAACATCGTGGTTGCATCTTGTTGGTTGTCGAGTGGTGACATAGAGTCAAGTGTGTTTGTTACTTCTACACGCGCGCACACACCTTAAACAAAAATAAATAAATAAAAATTGCACTTGTTCTCTGAGTTGTTGTCGTAACGAGGAGGTCGTTACATATGGTATAAGAGTGGGTTCGACCTGCAACTTGGGATTCGCTACATCTTTCGTTGACATGATTATATTTGATTATTCTGTTGCTTATTGAGTTGATTGCGTGTGTGCAGGTAATCATGGTTAGAGGACGCCGCGGAGGTAGACGACGGGGTGCTAGGGGAGGAGGCGTGACGCCTCCAGCAGCATCCACGCCAGAGGGGTCTAACCCCCAGGGAGGCAAGCAGGTTCTCGGACAGGAGCAGATCGCAGTTGCCGATGTCGTGGGGATGATGAGATCTTTTCAGCGCATGTCTGAGGTGTTGATCAGCCGATTGGACAGAGACGAGTCCAGGGCGCCGGCACCTGCTGAGGTTCTACCGCGCGCACCGGCCGTTATAGGTAGCATTCACCGTGAACTCGAGAAGGTGAAATTTCTCGAGTTCTTTGGTGCCCCGGACGGCGCAGCCGCCGAGGCATGGTTGGAGAATATGGCGATGTGCTTCACACTTCGCGATTATACCTCCAACATGAAGGTCCGCATGACGGTCTTTCAACTGAAGGGGAGCGCTCTTCTATGGTGGAAGACGCTCCTGCCGCAGCTAAACATGGACGTTGAAGATGTGTCATGGGAACTGTTCGAGGAACGATTTCAAGAGAGGTATCTTTCATAGGAATTCATTGAGCTTCAGCTCAATGAGTTCAACGCATTACGACAGGGAGGTCGTACGGTGCCCGAGTACGAAGCACGTTTTATGGAGCTGCTTCGGTATGCTCCACACCTGAACACTGAGAAGCTCAAGGTCAACAGGTTAGTGTTCGGCCTTAACGACATCCTGCGTGCAAAGGTTAGGATTCTGATGCCTCAAACCTTGCACGACGATGTCCAAAAGGCCCTCATAGCAGAGGAGGATCTTATCAGTGGGGGTCAGACCAGGACTCCAGCGAGACCTGCAGGGCAGGGTTCATCTGGTACACCGCAGCAGCAGACACCACCGAGACATACGCCGGGGTATCATGGCTTCCAGAGGGGATCCACTTTTGCTACACCACGACGACTTCCGCCTCAACAGCAGATACCTTACCGAGGACGACAGCAGCAGCAGCAGCGTCGCCTGTAGCAGCAGTAGTTTAGGCCTGTTCAACAGAACAAACCAGGTTTCCAGGCCAGTGGGCCGTCATCTTCTACTTCGGGTACCAAGACTACTGGGCCGAAGAAGAGGTGTTGGATGTGTGGGGAGCCACACTACCAGCGCGACTGTCCTGTGGAGAGGACCAGAGCGTCTGGATCAGCTGGACCCACTACAGTGGGAGATATGGGCAAGGCCCATCGGATTCATGCAGCGCTGAATAACCGCCAGACAGAGCACCAGTCGACCTTGCTCGAGACGACAGGTACTATCGCTGACTAGACCCTTAGTATTTTGATATACCCAGGAGCTACTGAGAGTTTCATTTTTGGTGCAGCGCTAAAAAGGATTAAGGTCAAGGCAGTCAAACATGACGAGTTTAGATTCGTGGAGATGGCTTTGGGAGCCAAACAAAAGGTCGGAGGAAAGGTTACGGGTTGTGCCCTTAACCTGGGAGATTTTGTCATGAGGGTCAACTTGTACGTCACAATCTTAGGATCTTATGACGTCGTGATCGGTATGGATTGGTTGGAAACGCATGAGGCGATACTCAACTGTAAGACGAAGAGGTTGAGCTTGGTCGATGATGAAGGACATAGACGGGTAATTGTAGGACGGAACCAGGGAGTATCCTTGAGGTTCATCTCTTCCTTACAGTTACAGAAGAGTATGCACAAGGGGTGCAAGCTTTATGCGATCCTTGCGCTAAACGAAAAGGGAGTAGCAGAAGGTCTAGAACACCTTCCAGTGGTGAAGGAGTTTGCAGACGTATTTCCAGAGGAGTTTCCTGGGATGCCACCAGAAATAGAATTGGAGTTTACTATAGACCTGAAACTAGGGACCGAACCAATAGCAAGAACTCCTTATCGGATGTCGACCCCGGAGTTGCAAGAGTTAAAAATGCAACTAAAGGAGTTGCTGCACCTGGGACTGATACGTCCTAGTGTGTCACCGTGGGGTGCACCGGTCATTTTCATTCGAAATAAGGACGGATCGTGGAGGCTTTTCATTGACTACCGTCAACTGAACAAGGTTACGATCAAGAATCAATATCGCTTACAAAGAATTGACGATCTGTTTGATCAAATGAAGGGTGCGACGGTGTTCTCCAAGATCGATTTGCGATCAGGTTATCACCAGTTATGGATCAAGGAGGATGACGTCCCTAAGACCACTTTCAAGACAAGATTTGGACATTATGAGTTTATTGTTTTACCGTTTGGATTGACAAATACCCGAGGGGTATTCATGAGTTTGATGAACGGGGTGTTCCGCGAGTACTTGGACAAGTTTGTCCAAGTATTCATTGACGATATTTTGATCTACTCTCAGACGACAGAGGAGCATGACGAGCACTTGCGCTTGGTACTACAGTGTTTGCGAGAGCACAAATTGTATGGGAAGTTGTCCAAATGCTTTTTTTATCAATCGAGGATTCACTACTTAGGGCATGTCATCTCCAGCGAAGGTATCGCCGTGGATCCAGCCAAGGTCGAGGCTATTATGGAATGGCCTGCACCGACAAATGTCACAGAAGCGCGTAGTTTTTTGGGTTTAGAAGGATACTATCGACGGTTTGTCGAGGGATTTTCAAAGATAGCAAATCCGATCACGGAATTGCAGAAGAAAAGCAGGAAGTTTGTTTGGACAGAGAAATGCACGGAAGCGTTTCGGAGGCTTAAAGATTTGTTGACAACAACGCCGATACTAAAGTTCCCTGACATGGATGCAAACTTCTTGGTATGCACTGACGCATCCAAGGAAGGGTTGGGCGGAGTCCTGATGCAATATGGACGAGTGATTGCTTACATTTTGAGGAAACTAAGAAGGCATGAGGAAAACTACGCGACGCATGATTTGGAGTTATTAGCCATCATATATGCCTTAAAGGTATGGAGACAATACCTTGTTGGATGAAAATTTGAATTAAAGACTGATCACTGTGGATTATAGCACATTTTTACACAAAGCGACCTGAACACACGACAACGACGTTGGTCGGAATTGATTAGAGAGTATGACTTCGAGATTACTTACATAAAGGGAACAGTGAACCGAGTGGCAGATGCTTTGAGTCGGAGACCACAAATCTTTTCAGTGTTGCCTCTTCACACGAATTTACGTGAGAAGATTCTCACTTTACAGCGTGACGATGAATGGTACAAAGAAGTCGAGGATTTTATCGGACAAAACACAATGATGGTACCATGATATGAGGGATTTTCTTTTGATAGCGATGGTTTATTGAGGTTTAGAGGTCGGATTTACGTACCACCAAACGACGAGTTGAGGATGTTGATCCCGAGCGAGGCTCATAGAGCAGTTTACATGGCTCACCCAGGAGTCACGAAGATGAGGGTAGACCTTAAACCCTTATTCTTCTGGAAGGGAATAAAGGCCGACATAGTGAACTTTGTGGCTAGATGTCTCGAGTGTCAGCAGGTAAAGGCTGAACATAGCCACCTGGCAGGATTACTTCAACCACATGCCATTCCGGAATCGAAATCGGAAGTTATTTCGATGGATTTTATTGTTGGATTTCCACTGATGGCAAGGAGACACAACTCAATTTTTGTAGTAGTAGACACTCTGACGAAGAGTGCTCACTACATTCCTGTGTGGACGACGTATCAGGCACCGGACATAGCGAGATTTTTTATCAGTGAGATTGTGAGGCTGCATGGCGTGCCTAAAAAGATTATATCTGATTGAGGATCGGTGTTTACATGACAATTTTGGACGAGTTTCCAAGAGGCATTGGGAACTAAACTTAATTTTAGTACTGCGTATCACCCAGAGACTAACGAAAAAATGGAACGAACGAACCAAACCTTGGAAGACATGTTGCGCATGTACGTGATGGACCAACAAAAGCATTGGGAGGAATTCTTGCCTCTAGTAGAGTTTGCTTACAACAGCAGTTACCAGAGAACCATTAAGATGAAACCTTTTGAGTTCCTTTATGGGAGACCGTGTCGGATGCCCTTGAGTTGGGATCGGCTTGAGGATAGGTTCCTAGTTGGACCAGAAGCGATCCAAGAAATGGAAGAGAAAATGCAAACCATGAGACAAAGGATTAAAGAAGCACGGGATCGACAGAAGAGTTATGCCGATGTGCACCGAGTCGACTGTAGTTACGAGGTCGGCGATCGAGTCTTTTTGCGGGTTAAACCGCATAAGAGTTATATCAAGTTTGGAAAGGGAGCTAAACTCTCTCCTAGGTTCGTGGGACCTTTCGATATTGTGGAGACAAAGGGGCCCATGGCCTATCGACTAGCCTTGCCTGATTCTTTGAGGCGTATGCACGATGTTTTTCATGTATCTATTTTGAGACATTATATTAGTGATCCTACGCACGCGATTGGCATGAGTTCCTTGCAGGTATCGGACGAGGGAGCGCTCACGGCTGAGCCAGTCCACATTTTAGATAATCACGTTCGACAGTTACGACGTCGAACGATAGATCACGTCAAGGTCCAGTGGGACAGTTATAGTCCGCACTCGGCGACCTGGGAGGACGCATATGATATGCGCCAACAATTTCTATTTTTGTTTGATAGATAGACTTATGATACTGTGGTACTTATGATATTGTGGTACATTTATTTCGGCACTTATACTGCGAAACTTTGGGACGCAGTTTAGACCAAGAGGGGGTGTATGTAACATCCCGCTCTAGCGCACTTACAAAACTTATTCTTTGAGGACACTTGCTCGCAAGTGATCTGGACTTTTCTGATATTAATACATTTATGCTTGATTATGATGCATTCTGATAGATGACACGATGTTTTACTACTTGATGTAGACAGGTGCTATTGACTCAGTTTCATTGAGTGTGCTGGGTTTAGGACCTTGAGGATGCATAGGCATCGGTGGAACCCCCTTAGACTCCGGATTTCTTTGTTTACGGTGATATTTCTTTGTTTTGATGATATGATATTGATTTTATGATATGTTGTTGACGTTCTGACACGATGGTTGATGATGCAGGCTGAAGATAGCTTGTCGACTAGACTCACATATGGAGTAAATGGGCCACACATGATTTCCAGAGAGGTTGAGGGAGAGGTGTGGACAGCAGCCCTGGCATAGCCTACTAGCACTCCCACCGTGGCTCGAACTGTAGGTTAACGATTACCTAGTTCGAGAGGATCCACGATGCCATGAGGGTAGACTATGACAGTCGCTCACGATGATTCTAAGGGGCACGCAATAAGGCGGGGGCCTTATTCCTTAGAGCCCTTAGTCTCCCACAAGTTCACCTGGTAGAGTGTTGACTCCAGGGGTTATAGATGTCTATTAAATAATCAAGTCGACGAGTGGCACCGTTAGAGCACATGATGCATCCTGAAGGGCACGTCACACAAAAGAAACACCAGTTGGCGAGTGGCACCCTTGGAGCACGTGTTGCATCCTGAAGGGCACGTCGCGCAACAGAAGAAAATGAGGCGAGTGGCACCCTTGGAGCACGTAGTGCATCTTGAAGGGCACGTCGCATTGATGATGATGATGAGACAACCTAGATGACCCTAACACCCTAACGCCTTAAGAAATTCTCAAAACGACTCCCCTAATGAATTGTCGCCCAGTTCAAATGTAAACCTAAATTTAAAACATCTCAAAGATAAAATTTTGATAAGCCCTAAGAAAAGATCCTACAAAAATAAACATAAGGGCGTAAACTAAAACCCTCCTATGTGTTAGTTAAAGTCTTCTTAAATTAAGGGGGGGTAAAGTAATGAGGGAGATAAATTAATTGACACCCATGGTTTTTAAATTTTAAAGAAGAAATAAAATTATTAAAGTGTGGAAGTATAAAATTTAGGATTTTAAGAACATATTGGAAAAGACTATTAAGCGCATTTATCTATTTGGGTTTAAAAGAAAATAAATAAAAATAAAGTAAAAAGAGAGAAATAAATAATAGAAATGAGAAAACTTGTAATAAAGGAAACTTAATAATGGAAAGTAGGGGACATAGAGTAAAAAGAAAAAATGAATCAGCAATTAAGGAGTTACTAAAAATCAACAACTTCATTTTAGGAAAGTTATTAAAAGCATGAGAGGGGATCTAGGAACCCTATGAGTAATTTTAGGAGCGACTATAGGGGGGTTGAGGGAATTAAGTCTTTTAATATTTTTAAAGAAAATAAATTTTGGAGAAACGTGGGGGATGAGTGACACTTGGACGACAGAGAATTTTTAGAGGATTTTCATTAAAAGTTAAATTATTAATGATTTAGGAAAGTAGGCGGGTCTCAATTTTCTATAAAAGAAGGGGAAAATAAGGAAGAAGGGGATGAACGGTGAGCGTAACGTTACGCTGTCGGATTGTGGCTTGATTGTTTGCTTGTGAGGAGTTGGGAAATTCTCAGTTGTATTGGAGTGGTAGCTCAGCCTTGGAGGCGAGCCGAGAAGCTAGTCTTATCTCTGGATCTTGTGTGGCCCTTTGCGGCTCGAGGGGCTAAGGGGGAAGTAGAGTACCCCTAGTGATTGGCTGGGAGGTACCGGTGAGCTTTCTGCGGTTGGCGAGTGGGAGCGGCACAGAGCACGGGACGCAGCACGGAGCACGGGACGTCATCTAAAGCGGGCGCAAGGCAACAATATGCTCATGTGTTTAGTAGAGTAGACTGCGTAGTTATTTACTTTGGCGATTATGATGTATTAGTGTAAGATGTTGCTTCAGCTTTTGTAATTCGTCCTTGTATGCTATAGTGATATTGTTTCTGGAAAACTTTTGTTAGATATGATGGTCTGAAATGTTGGTTCTGGCGATCTCATTGCTGGATATTTTATGGAATTAAAACTTGTAATGGCATTCACTCTGGCACTTTCGTTGGGTATATTTTTATTATTTCTCAGATCAGTTGATCTGGTGTTGAAGAATTTGTTTTCATGGTTGGGATTTAGTTGGGTGTTTCTGGAATTTGTTGGCCCTTGCGCATTCGTTTTCATGGTATATAAATTCGTGGGGCGTTTAAAATGACAGTGGGCATTTTAAACATTCATCCATGGGGTTTTTACATTTGTTGTGGCCATTTTTAACTTCTGCGGGCGTTTATAAAAGGTTGGGCATTTCGTTTTGTATGGGTGTTTATAAATGTATGGGCACCTCATTTTTATATTGATTGGGCGTTTTTACACTTCTGTGGGTGTATTTGTATGTCTAAGGGAATTTGTAATGATGGGGGCGTTTGTATCTGACTGGGGGGCATTTTTAAATATGGAAAATCGTGTTCTGGCAATTCGTTTTACTGTCTCGCAATTCGTTTTACTGGCAATTCGTTTTACTTTCTGGCAAGTCATTTTACTGGCCAATCGTTTTACTGTTCTGACATTTTGTTTTATTGTTCTGGCAATTCGTTGTATGTGTTCTGGCGATTTTTTTTACTATTTTGGCAAATCGTTTTACTGTTCTGACATTTCATTTTATTGTTCTGGCAATTCGTTGTATGTGTTCTGGCGATTTGTTTTACTATTCTGGCAATTCGTTTTACTGTCTGACAGTTCGTTTTACTGATCTGGCAATTCATTTTATGTGTTCTGGCGATTCATTTTACTGATCTGGCAATTTGTTTATTGGCAATTCGTTCCACTATTCTGGCAATTCGTTTTATGTGTTCGGGAAAATCGTCTACCATTCTGGCAATTCATGATTGGCAATATGCAATTACAAGGCCCTTGAAATTAGATTTTCCTTACCATGTAATACGTAATGTAATGTGAGAACGATAGAAAAGTAATGCTATTGTCATTTTTGCAATGTTATGGATAACATAATTTACTACAGAATTGCATAAAGGTATTGTGACTGAATATGTAATAAGGTTAAAGTAATATGTAAAGGTAACGTCATGGTAATACATGGTTGATTTATGTGAGAGTAGTGTGGCAATATAATACAGAGTGTGCAAATAGTATTAGGCAACATATAAAAGCAATGTCATTGTTATCCTATGTGCAATGTTAGGTTAATGAAATTTATTGTGATGGATTGTAAGGGATCGTAATGTAGTGAATGTTAGTGAAATGTAATATAAATATAAGGGTAATGATATTGCCCATAAATCAAATTGAATGTTCATGCACCTCACGGTATTTTAGTCTTGATTTTAGTAAGGTTATTTAGTTCTTATTTAGAATGTTATTGGTTACTTTTTTTTTGTAATGCCTCCCTCTTCCTTTCCGTAATAATAATGTACTTTATTTTACCTTTATCATTCTGTTAGGAATGGTAGGAATGGGTTAAGCTCTTTTTATGATTATTATTTTCACCACGCAATTGCTTTATTACGTATTCAATATAAAAATAATTGCTTATTACGGAAACAAAATGCTATTAAACAACTGCGTTATTGCTTCATTCTTGGTTATTCGAGTTAGTTAGCAATTTCTTTATTTAGGTGTGTAACCCAATAGATATTAATATTTTGACCATACAATTGCTTAATTATGTATTCAATATAATAAGAATTGCTTTATACATTCAATTAAGTAGGAATTGTTTATATCTTCAATTTAAGAAGGAATTACTTATGTATTTAATTAAGAAGGAACTCCTTGATACTAGTTAGTGGTGGCACTTTATGGGGGTAATGCAATTTTAATATATTATTCCATTTATGTAAGGGCAAGGATCTAGTAACAAATAAAAGTACTGTTAGGGTTATATAAAATACCATGTTGATGGCTTTCTAATTTGCAAGGTTATGGTAACATGGTATCATGGCCCTGGGTGCCTTAGTGTATTTTATTGACATGGCGATGTGTAAGAAGCAATGTCTTGTATTATAACATTGAATTGTGTAAGGGTAATATATGTCATTATAAATTAAGGTGCAATTTTTAGTGTTAGGTATTTTATGAAAAATAATGGCATTGTGGACTTATCTTAATACGATTAAAACTTTGGTTACTGATGGTTATAAAAATAAGGTCCTAGAACCAAGTACCTTGAATTACTAAGATTGTAATGGGGGAATCTGCAATTACTTAAATTTACATTCTTAAACGGTTGGGCTGGGTATCTCGTCTACTAATGGAGTTCAATGGAGTATTGGGCCAGTATTACATGCCTTGAGTCGTGGGAACTACCTTGTCTCAACATTGTTTGGTCATTGTCGGAGTCCTTCAGACATGCGCGTCCGTAGAGTTAGTGGTTGTCTTGAGTTGTTGTTGTACTTGGATGAGATCGTTCTTTTGCCTAGTCTGCTTGTGTCGGGTGGGATATAGTCACCCCCTGGTAGCCTTAGGAGACATGTCTGTGTGTGTGATTTTTCTGTGTAAAGAATCCAGTGCCGTATCAAGAGTCTCGGGCCCTTTAAAGGCAGGGTTTCCACTCTTGCGACACACTTGACAGAGATTACTAGTTTTTGCTGGAGCAGTCGGCTAGGAGCCTGTCTAATCTTCTTTCGAGAAGACATAATACTAAAAGCCCTACTTTTCTGTGCAGAAATAGTAAACTCTATTGTTGGATTCTTCCATCTGTGACTGTACTGTACTTAACACCTGGTGTCGTTTTCTTCTTACAGCTGCTAGTTGTACGCCTTATGTCTAGGGGTGTTTATCGATTATTGTCACTGGGATATGTCGGGGTAGTCCTATTTGTTCGTCTTGCTTGCGTCTTGTTCTAGGTCGGGTTACTAGTTTCTGCCTGAGCAATCGGCCAGGAGCTTGTCTAATCTTTCTTTCGAGAAGACATAAGACTAAACGCCCTGCTTTCCTATGCAGAAATAGTAACCCTAACACCATGGATTCTTCCGTCTGTGTTCTTACTGTGCACCCCCAGTATGTATTAATGTTTGTGTTGTGTACCTTATGCCTATGGTCATACATTGTTGCAGTTACTCGTTGTGTCCCTTCAGTCTTCTTGTGCTAAACATCCTGGTTGCGTCTTGTTGGTTGTCGAGTGGCGACATAGAGTCAAGTGTGTTTGTTACTTCTACACGCGCGCAGCTATTCTCAGAGTTGTTGTCGTAACGAGGAGGTCGTTACGTATGGTATCAGAGCAGGTTCGACCCGCGACTTGGGATTCGCTACGACTTTCGTTGACATGCTTATATTTGATTATTCTATTGCTGATCGAGTTGATTGTGTGTGTGCAGGTAATCATGGTTAGAGGATGTTGCGGGGGAAGACGATGGGGTGCTAGGAGAGGAGCCGTGACACCTCCAGCAGCATCCACGTCAGAGGGGTCTAACCCCTAGAGAGCCGAGCAGGTTCTCGGAGAGGAGCAGATCGCAGTTGCTGATGTCGTGGGGATGATGAGATCTTTTCAGCGCATGTCCAAGGTGCTGATCATCCAATTGGACAGAGACGAGGCCAGGGCACCGACACCTGCTGAGGTTCCACCGGGCGCACTGGCCGTTACAGGTAGCATTTACCGTGAACTCGAGAAGGTGAAATTTCCCAAGTTCTTTGGTGCCCCAGACGGCGCATCCGCCGAGGCATGGTTGGAGAATATGGCGATGTGCTTCGCACTTCGCGATTATACTTCCAACATGAAGGTCCACATGGCGGTCTTTCAACTGAAGGGGAGGGCTCTTCTATGGTGTAAGAAGCTCCTGCCACAACTAAACATGGTCGTTGAAGACGTCTCATGGGAACTGTTCGAGGAACGGTTTCGAGAGAGGTATCTTTCAGAGGAATTCATTGAGCGTCAGCTCAATGAGTTCAACGCATTACGACAGGGAGGTCGTACGGTGCCCGAGTACGAGGCACATTTTATGGAGCTGCTCCCATATGCTCCGCACCTGAATACTGAGAAGCTCAAGGTCAACAGGTTCGTGTTCGGCCTTAACGGCAGCCTGTGTGCAAAGGTTAGGATTTTCATGCGTCAAACCTTGGACTACGCTGTCGAAAAAGCCCTCATAGCAGAGGAGGAGCTTATCAGCGGGGGTCAGACCAGGACTCCAGTGAGACCTGCAGGGCAGGGTTCATCTGGTACGCCACAGCAGTAGACACCAGCGAGACATACGTCGGGGTATCATGGCTTCCAGAGGGGATCCACTTTTGCTACACCACGACAACCGCTGCCTCAGCAGCGGACACCTTACTGAGGACCACAACAACAGCAACAGTGTCGCCCGCAGCAGCAGCGTCGCCCACAGCAGCAACAGTTTAGGCATGTTCAGCAGAACAGACCAGGTTTCTAGGCCAGTGGGACGTCATCTTCTACTTCGGGTACCAGGACTACTGGGCTGAAGAAGGGGTGTTGGATGTGTGGGGAGATACACTACCAGCGCGACTGTCCTGTGGAGAGGACCAGAGCATCCGGATCAGTCAAACCCACTACAGTGTGAGATATGGGCAAGGCCCATCGGATTCATGCAGCGGTGAATAACCGCCAGGCAGAGCACCAGTTGACTGTGCTCGAGATGACAGGTACTGTCGCTGACCAGACCCTTAGTATTTTGATAGACCCAGGAGCTACTGAGAGTTTCATTTCTGGTGCAACGCTAAAAAGGATTAAGGTCAAGGCAGTCGAACAGGATGAGTTTAGCTTCGTGGAGATGGCTTTGGGATCCAAACAGAAGGTCGGAGGAAAGGTTACGGGTTGTGCCCTTAACCTAGGAGATTTTGTCACGAGGGTCAACTTGTACGTCATGATCTTAGGATCTTATGACGTTGTGATCGATATGGATTGGTCTGAAACGCATGAGGCGATACTCAACTGTAAGACGAAGAGGTTGAGCTTGGTCGATGATGAAGGACATAGACAGGTGATTGTAGGATGGAACCAGGGAGTATCCCTGAGGTTTGTCTCTTCCTTACAGTTACAGAAGAGTATGCGCAAGGGGTGAAAGATTTATGTGATCCTTGCGCTAAATGAAAAGGGAGTAGCAGAAGGTCTAGAACACCTTCCGGTGGTGAAGGAGTTTGTGGATGTATTTCCAGAGGATTTTCTTGGGATGCTGCCAGAAAGAGAATTGGAGTTTACTATAGACCTGAAACTAGGGACTGAACCGATAGCAAGAACTCCTTATCGGATGTCGACCCCGGAGTTGCAAGAGTTAAAAATGCAACTGAAGGAGTTGCTGGACCTGGGACTGATACATCCTAGTGTGTCACTGTGGGGTGCACTGGTCATTTTCATTCGAAAGAAGGATGGATCATGGAGGCTTTGCATTGACTACCGTCAACTGAACAAGGCTACGATCAAGAATCAATATCCCTTACCAAGAATTGACGATATGTTTGATCAAATGAAGGGTGCGACGGTGTTCTCCAAGATCGATTTGCGATCAGGGTATCACCAGTTACGGATCAAGGAGGATGACGTCCCTAAGACCGCTTTCAATACAAGATTTGGACATTACGAGTTTACTGTTTTACCGTTTGGATTGACAAACGCCCCAGGGGTATTCATGAGTTTGATGAACGGGGTGTTCCGTGAGTACTTGGACAAGTTCGTCCAAGTATTCATTGACGATATTTTGATCTACTCTCAGACGACAGAGGAGCATGAAGAGCACTTGCGTTTGGTACTACAGTGTTTGCGAGAGAACAAATTGTATGGGAAGTTGTCCAAATGCTCTTTTTATCAATCGATAATTCACTACTTAGGGCATGTCATCTCTGGCGAAGGTATCACCGTGGATCCAGCCAAGGTCGAGGCTATTATGGAATGGCCTACGTCGACAAATGTCACAGAAGTGCATAGTTTTATGGGTTTAGTAGGATACTATCGACGGTTTGTCGAGGGATTTTCAAAGATAGAAAATCCGATCACGGAATTGCAGAAGAAAAGCAAGAAGTTTGTTTGGACAGAGAAATGCACAGAAGCGTTTCAGAGGCTTAAAGAGTTGTTGAAAACAACGCCGATACTAAAGGTCCCTGACATGGACTTAGACTTCTTGGTATGCACTAACGCATCCAAGGAAGGGTTGGGCGGAGTCCTGATGCAAGATGGACGAGTGATTGCTTACATTTCGAGGAAAATAAGAAGGCATGAGGAAAACTATGTGATGCATGATTTGGAGTTATTAGCCATCGTATATGCCTTAAAGGTATGGAGACACTACCTTGTTGAACGAAAATTTGAATTAAGGATTGATCATTATGGATTACAACACATTTTTACGCAAAGCGATCTGAACGCACGACAACGGCGTTGGTCGGAATTGCTTAGCGAGTACGACTTCGAGATTACTTACATAAAGGGAACAGTGAACCGAGTGGTGGATGCTTTGAGTTGGAGACCACGGATCTTTTCAGTGTTGCCTCTTCAGATGAATCTACGTGAGAATATTCTCACTTTATAGCGTGACAATGACTGGTACAAAGAATTCGAGGATTTTATTGGACAAAAGACAATGATGGTACCACGATATGAGGGATTTTCTTTTGATAGCGACGGTTTATTGAGGTTTAGAGGTTGGATTTACGTACCACCAAACGACGAGTTGAGGATGTTGATCCTGAGCGAGGCTCATAGAGCAGTTTACATGGCTCACCCAGGAATCACGAAGATGAGGGCAGACCTTAAACCCTTATTCTTCTGGAAGGGAATGAAGGTCGACATAGTCAACTTTGTGGCTATATGTCTCGAGTGTCAGCAGGTAAAGGCTGAACATAGACACTCGGAAGGATTACTTCAACCACATGTCATTCCGGAATCGAATGGGAAGTTATTTCGATGGATTTTATTGTTGGATTGCCACTGACGGCAAGGAGACACGACTCGATTTTTGTAGTAGTAGACACTCTGACAAAGAGTGCTCACTTCATTCCTGTGCGGATGACGTATCAGGCACCAGACATAGCGAGAGTTTTTATCAGTGATATTGTGAGGCTGCATGGCATGCCTAAAAAGATTATATTCGATCGAGGATCGGTGTTTACAGGACGATTTTGGACGAGTTTCCAAGAGGCATTGGGAACTCAACTTAACTTTACTACTGCGTATCACCCAGAGACTAACAGACAAATGGAACGAATGAACCAAACCTTGGAAGACATATTGCACATGTACGTGATGGACCAACAAAATCGTTGGGAGGAATTCTTTCCTCTAGTAGAGTTCTCTTACAACAACAGTTACTAGAGCACCATTAAGATGCGCCTTTTGAGTTCCTTTATGGGCGACCGTGTCGGACGCCCTTGAGTTGGGATCGGCTTGAGGATAGGGTCCTGGTTGGACCAGAAGTGATCCAAGAAATGGAAGAGAAAATGAAAACCATAAGACAAAGGATTAAAGAAGCACAGGATCGACAGAAGAGTTATGTCGATGTGCACCGAGTCGACGGTAGTTACGAGGTCGACAATCGAGTCTTCTTGCGGGTTAAACCACATAAGAGTTCGATCAAGTTTGGAAAGGGATCTAAACTCTCTCCTAGGTTCATGGGACCTTTCGAGATTGTGGAGAGAAAGGGGCCCATGGCCTATCGACTAGCCTTGCCTGATTCTTTGAGGCGTATGCACGATGTTTTTCATGTATCTGTTTTGAGAGATTATATTAGTGATCATACGCACGTGATTGACATGAGTTCCTTGCAGGTATCAGACGAGGGAGCGCTCACGGCTGAGCTAGTCTGCATTTTAGATCATCGCGTTTGACAGTTACAACGTCGAACGGTATATCAGGTCAAGGTCCAGTGGGACAGTTATAGTCCACACTCGACGACCTGGGAGGACGCATATGATATGCGCCAACAGTTTCCATTTTTGTTTGATATATAGACTTATGATACTGTGGTACTTATGATATTGTGGTACATTTATTTCGGCACTTATACTGAGAAACTTGAGGACACAGTTTAGACCAAGAGCGGGTGTATGTAACATCCTACTCTGGCGAACTTACAAAACTTATTCTTTGAGGACACTTTCTCGCAAGTGATCTGGATTTTTCTGATATTAATACATTTATGCTTGATTATGATGCGTTCTGATAGATGACATGATGTTTTACTACTTGATGTAGACAGGTGCTATTGACTCAGTTTCATTGAGTGTGTAGGGTTTCAGACCTTGAGGATGCAGAGGCATCGGTGGAACCCCCTTAGACTCTGGATTGAGTCAGGGAGTGTGCTATTTGGGTTGATTCATTTACGGTGATATTGTTTTGTTTTGATGATATGATATTCATTTTATGATATGTTGTTGACGTTCTGACACGATGGTTGATGATGCAAGATGACGATAGCTTGCCGACCAGAATCACATATGGAGTAAAGGGGCCACACAATATTTCCAGAGAGGTTGAGGGAGAGGTGTGGACAACAGCCCTTCCACAGCCTACTAGCACTCCCGCCGTGGCTCGAACTGCAGGTTAACGATTATCTAGTTCGAGAGGATCCATGATGCCGTGAGGGTAGACTATGACAGTCGCTCACGATGATTCTAAGGGGCACGCAATAAGGTAGGGGCCTTATTCCTTAGAGCCCTTAGTCTCCCACAAGTTCACCTGGCGGAGTGTTGACTCAAGGGGTTATAGATGTCTACCAAATAGTCAAGTCGGCGAGTGGCACCCTTGGAGCACGTGGTGCATCCTGAAGGGCACGTCGTGCAAAAGAAACACCAGTTGGCGAGTGGCACCCTTGGAACACGTGGTGCATCCTGAAGGGCACGTCGCGTAATAGAAGCAAACGAGGCGAGTAGCACCCTTGGAGCATGTAGTGCGTCTTGAAGGGTACGTTGCATTGATGATGATGATCAAAAAACCTAGATGACCCTAAGACCTTAACGCCTTAAGAAATTCTCAAAATGACTCCCCTAATGAATTGTCGCCCAGTTCAAATCTAAACCTAAATTTAAAACATCTCAAAGATAAAATTTTGATAATCCCTAAGAAAAGATCCTACAAAAATAAACATAAGGGCGTAAACTAAAACCCTCCTATGTGTTAGTTAAACTCTTCTTAAATTAAGGGGGGGTAAAGTAATGAGGGAGATAAATTAATTGACACCCATGGTTTTTAAATTTTAAAGAAGAAATAAAATTATTAAAGTGTGGGACTATAAAAGTTAGGATTTTAAAAACATATTGGAAAAGACTATTAAGCGCATTTATCTTTTTGGGTTTAAAAGAAAAAAATAAAAATAAAATAAAAATAAAGTAAAAAGAGAGAAATAAATAATAGAAATAAGGAAACTTAATAATGGAAAGTAGGGGAGATAGGGTAAAAAGCAAAAAGGAATCAGCAATTAAAGAGTTACTAAAAATCAACAACTTCATTTTAGGAAAGTTATTAAAAGCATGAGAGGGGATCTAGGAACCCTAGGAGTAATTTTAGGAGCGACTATAGGGGGGGTGAGGGAATTAAGTCTTTTAATATTTAAAAAAAAAAAAAAAATTGGAGAAACGTGGGGGATGAGTGACACTTGGACAGCAGAGAATTTTTAGAGAATTGTCATTAAAAAATAAATTAATAATGATTTAGGAAAGTAGGTGGGTCTCAATTTTCTATAAAAGAAGGGGAAAAGAAGGAAGAAGGGGATGAACGGTGAGCGTAATGTTACGCTGCCGAATTGTGGCTTGATTTTTTGCTTGTGAGGAGTTGGGAAATTCTCATCTGTATTGGAGTGGTAGCTCAGCCTTGGAGGCGAGCTGAGAAGCTAGTCTTATCTCTAGATCTTGTGTGGCCCTTTGCGGCTCGGGGTGCTAAGGGGGAAGCCGAGTACCCCTAGCGATTGGCTGGGAGGTACCGGTGAGCTTTCTGCGGTCGGCGAGTGGGAGAGGCACAAAGAGCGGGACGCGGCACAGAGCGCGGGACGTCATCCGATGCGGGCGCAATGAAACGATATGCTCATGTGTTTAGTAGAGTAGACTGCCTAGTTATTTACTTCGGCGATTATGATGTATTAGTGTAAGATGTTGCTTCAGCTGTTGTAATTCGTCCTTGCATGCTACAATGATATTTTTTCTGGAAAAATTTTGTTGGATAAGATGCTCTGAAATGTTGGTTTTGGCGATCTCATTGTTGGATATTTTATGGAATTAAAACTTGTAATGGCATTCTCTCTGGCACTTTCGTTGGGCATATTTTTATTATTTCTCAGATCAGTTGATCTGGTGTTGAAGAATTTGTTTTCATGGTTGGGATTTAGTTGGGTGTTTCTGGAATTTGTTGGCCCTTCTGCATTCGTTTTCATGGTGTATAAATTCGTGGGGCGTTTAAAATGACAGTGGGCATTTTAAACATTCAACCATGGGGTTTTTACATTTGTTGTCGCCATTTTTAACTTCTGCGGGCGTTTATAAAAGGTTGGGCATTTCATTTTGTATGGGCGTTTATAAATGTATGGGCACCTCGTTTTTATATTGATTGGGCATTTTTACACTTATGTGGGTGTATTTATATGTCTAAGGGCGTTTGTATCTGACTGGGGGGAGTTTTTAAATATGGCAAATCGTGTTCTGGCAATTCATTTTACTGTCTGACAATTCGTTTTACTGTCTGGCAAGTCGTTTTACTGTTCTGACATTTCGTTTTATTGTTCTGGCAATTCGTTGTATGTGTTCTGGCGATTTGTTTTACTATTCTGGCAAGTCGTTTTACTGTTCTGACATTTCGTTTTGTTGTTCTGGCAATTCGTTGTATGTGTTCTGGCGATTTGTTTTACTATTCTGGAAATTCGTTTTAATGTCTGACAATTCGTTTTACTGATCTGGCAATTCGTTTTATGTGTTCTGGAGATTCATTTTATTGATCTGGCAATTCGTTTATTGGCAATTCGTTCCACTGTTATGGCAATTCGTTTTATGTGTTCGGGCAAATCGTTTACCATTCTGGCAATTCATGACTGGCAATATGCAATTACAAGGCCCTTGAAATTAGATTTTCCTTACCATGTAATACGTAATGTAATGTCAGAACGATAGAAAAGTAATGCTATTGTCATTTTTGAAATGTTATGGATAACATAATTTGCTACAGAATTCCATAAAGGTATTGTGACTGAATATGTAATAAGGTTAAAGTAATATGTAAAGGTAACGTCATGGTAATACATGGTTGATTTATGTGAGAGTATTGTGGCAATATAATACAGAGTGTGCAGTTAGTATTAGGCAACATATAAAAGCAATGTCATTGTTATCCTATGTGCAATGTTAGGTTAATGAAATGTATTGTGATGGATTGTAAGGGATCGTAATGTAGTGAATGTTAGCGAAATGTAATATAAATATAAGGGTAATGATATTGCCCATAAATAAAATTGAATGTTCATGCACCTCACGATATTTTAGTCTTGATTTTAAGGTTATTTAGTTCTTATTTAGAATTTTATTGGTTACTTTTTTTTTGTAATGCCTCCCTCTTCCTTTCCGTAATAATAATGTACTTTATTTTACCTTTATCATTCTGTTAGGAATGGTAGGAATGGGTTAAGCTCTTTTTATGATTATTATTTTCACCACGCAATTTCTTTATTACGTATTCAATATAAAAAGAATTGCTTATTACGGAAACAAAATGCTATTATACAACTGCGTTATTGCTTCATTCTTGGTTATTTGAGTTAGTTAGCAATTGCTTTATTCAGGTGTGTAACCCAATAGATATTAATATTTTCACCATACAATTTCTTAATTATGTATTCAATATAATAAGAATTGCTTTATACATTCAATTAAGTAGGAATTGTTTATATCTTCAATT